>JZLH01S0162465.1:19520-29949 GCA_001188425.1 Eucidaris tribuloides
TTAGAAGAGGGTCGCTATTCATAATCGAAGAAAAGGTCATAAATTATAAGGACCGCTATTCATAATAAGTCATGAGGGTCACTATACATAATAAGTCATAAGGGTCGCTGTTCATAATACCAAATTGGGGTTGTTAATCATAAGGGTCACTACTCATAATCAAAAGAAGAGGTCGCTATTCAAAATAGGAGAAGAGGGTCAGTATTCACAAAGGTCAATATCCATAAGGTCGTTATTCATAATCGAAGAAAAGGGTCGCTATTCATAATTGAAAAAGAGGGTCACTACTCATAAAGGTCAATATCACAATGATCATTATTCACAATCGGAAAAAAAGGGTCGCTATTCATAATGTTATGAGAAGGGTGACCCTTATGAATATTGACCTTTATGAATAGCGACCCTCTCTTCATATTATGAATAGCGACCCTTTCTTCGATATGACTAGCGACCCTTCTGAATATTGACCTTTATAAATAGCGACGCTCTTCTCCTATTATGAATAGTGACCCTCTTGTTCGATTATGAATAGCGACCTTATGGATATTATCTTTATGTATAGAGCCCTCTTTTGTATTATGAATAGGGACCGCTTATAAATAAACGACCCTGATTTGGTATTATGATAGCGACCTTTATGACTTATTCATGTATATACGACCCTCATGTCTTTTTATGAATAGCGGTCCTTCATGAAGTAATGACCCTTATGAACTGCGACCCTTATGTCTTATTATGATAGCGTTCGCTTATGAATATTTTTTTTTATGAATAGCGGTCCTTATGACTAGCGGGCGGACCCCGACAATCTACGCTTTATGACGTGATCAACTCGTTGCCCAATCCTATAGGAAGATTCTTGTGGAATTAACAATTAATAAATATCTCCTCGATAAGAAATGTCAACGCGGGAGGCTTTAAGGTAAAATGACATGATTGGCGGTCGTCCTTAACTTGGGGTAAAAACTATTCTAAGAATCAAGGAAAGCTATGTAGAAATTCTACTGTGAAAACTTTGTAGTCAAAAGTATCGCGACTACAAACAAAATCTGTTATAAATAAGGGGCAGTTTTTGATGTTTTAGCAGACATATCTAAATATCTTCACACTAGCATTAATCACAGTGCACTTTCACCCTTCCAGTGCTAGATCTAGACGCACTGCACTGTACTGCTGGTTAGTGTTCATTCAGAGATATCGCAATCCTATGGTGGTTCTGCAGACACATTTTCGCACAAATTTCACAAAGGTTTTTACGAAATTTTTCGTTGTTGAAGATTTCGAAAAAAAAAAAAATTCGGGAAAATTTTGTGCATTTTTTTTCGCGATTATGTTCGACAAACTTTTCACAAAAGCTTACACACGCAAGAGTATTCGAACAAAATCTGTTATAAATTAACAATAGGGGCAGTTTTTGATGTTTTAGCAGACATTAAACAACATGCACTGAGAGGCTCCAGTGGAAATTATGGATTCTGAGGTGACTGGCATAGCACTATTTTCTGAGGGGTGCAGCCCCGAAGAAAATAGTGCTATATGCCAGTCACCGAAGAGAATCCATCATTTCCACTGGTGCCTCGAAAAAAAGTGCACGGTATACTTGATCAAAAAATTAAAATAACGAAGTCTAAAAGTGATGATTTGAACAGAGTAAGTCTGATTAAAATATCAACTCACCATTCATCATCAATTAGCCTACTTTTAAATTTGGGCACATTGCAGAGTTGCGATCTGCGCTGCGTGAACGTCGCACCGCGGTACGTGTAGGCCTATACACGTCAATACACGTCGCACGCACTAGCTGCGGAGAGTCTACACAGTGCTTGGCGTCGCACACGTTGGGGCAGTGGCTTGTGACGTCACGATATCGGTATAGCGGAAATTATACCGATATCGTGACGTCACGATTCTGGGATATCTATCTTGCGAGATACATCTCACAAGCACGATTTTTTATAAAACCAATATACATCCCCAATTATGCTACCAACATAGAGACTGAATACATGCATCATTCATATTGCGCTAACCCCTCGTTGCATTGTTCTTTACCCTAAAAGCTCAGGGGGGGCACAATGTGCCGCCCTACAATACTTTCGTTCCCACTTCCACAGTTTTTGGGCGAAATTTATCAACCCACCTTGTCCGCCAATTTTTAAATTTATCGCAAACGATTTGGTATAAACTAGTTAGGGTCACCATGAAATCATGTTGCCGGATGACAACCACATTTGATCATGTGTCTCATTTTTGATATTTATCGTTTTTCACCCCTACACTAGTCAATTGTTTTATATACTTGGCCATGCATGGACAAGAAACTTATGTTTCATCTATCTAGACATATTCAATAATTTCCTTTGTTTTTCTTTTTAGACGAAAAATGACGCTCAAACAATAGTAAAAACAATCAGAAATATGAATCGTGTTTTTGTTATTTTCTTCATTTCTTAATTTCTAATTATGTATTAACAAGATTTGATTATCAAAGTGTAATTTCATCAAAGAAGTGTACTAGAAGATAAAATGGCTCATAACCCATGATAATTCAAACTCTTTGTACCGCAACATTGCATAGTAATAAGTGCATTACGCATTAACATTAATGATTAAACGAAAATATGCACCTAAACGGTCAAGTTTAGCTAAAAATACATAATTTTACTAAGTCAAAATCTGTGATGTATTTAATTAGGGCCTATTGTCAAATAAACACTTGGGTAATGTTCAATGGGATATAAAAGACAAAAACATAGAAATATCGCAACGAAAATCCCTTTTTTCTATGTATTCAATTAATATATGGTGAATACGCGCCCCATGGGTGACCTTGAGAAAATTTAACTATTGGCGTTTCTAGGTATTTACATGTGTGCCAAATTTCAGAGTGATGGCCCAAACTAAAGATTAGAGAGTGTGGGCACAATGCCCCCCCCCCCCCGCCTCTGGTCCACGGAGAGCGCGAAAACAGCTTGGGCTTTTAGGGTAAAGACACATATATTAAACAAATTGGCACTTTATTTTATATCGGGCGATAGGAAATTCGGCAACACAGCAGTCCATGGAGAAAAGCGAAGGTCTCTCAACTGATTTCACTTTTTAAAAGCACGGTAATAATTGTCTTACACTGCAATTGTTTAGGCTTATTTTAGACTGTATCAAAGACATCTAGTAGCATGTGAATCATGTAGGCCTCAGATTTTTTAAGCTGCGGAACATTGTTATACAGTGCCCTTTAGAAGTACCACTCACTTTCGCGAGTACTCTGTGTCATTCTGATATTTCCCCTCACTGGCGAGGTGCTGGGGGATCTGACCGCAGAAGGCAGGGGTGTCTCGGATCAAACTCGCAGACCAGAAGTTCCCCGTATCCCGTCTGTCGCGGAAGACCCAGCTGTCCGCGGAAAAGCACCAGAAGCAGTCACGGACGCGGTCCAACCCCCCGAGTGCCCGACCGGTACTGACTGCCACCTTGTTCGCGCTGTAGACACAAAACAAGATATCCATTCTCTCGCGGCCTCGATTCGCACGCAGTAAAACATATAAATAAAAAACCTGCAAGGGAGTTGAGTACGATGAAAGCGGACTTTGAAGAGCGAATGATAGTAATCTGGGGATTGTGGAGTTATCAAAAGGGCGAGCAGGTAACCGACGGCCCATGAAAGTCGAGTAGAATGATGATCAGGAGGCATTGAGCATTTTCTTGAAGCAGCGAACTGTAACAAAAAAAAGCACGCGTAAATAATGTCTGCAAGGAAGGTATAATTCTGCAAGGAAGCATCTGCTTACGGTGGTCAAAAATTATTCTATTAAACATTCATTGAAAAAATAATGGCGGTCAACCCACATGCTAAATTTAACCCATGGTACCAAGCAATTATGGCCCGTGTTGTACGTATACCACGTGTGACCTAAAACGACTCACGATAGCGCGGGGGGGGGGGGGGGGCTTTTAAGCAGGGTGTGTGCCTCAGAGCTAAATCTGATCTGGGTCTAAAGACGACAATCAAAAGCAAAAGGGTCAAGGAACTCAAACAAGCACAACTATTAAAGAGTTAGTGGAGACTAAGAAATAACGCAGCTTACCATAATAATGATGATTAGAGAATTACCGGAGGACTTAAAGAGTTATCACAATAAACAGCTATATGCCAATGTTGAGAGATAGTGTAATCTTTGCACGTTGTAGTTGTCACATTTTCAAGAAATGACGCCTTGATTTGGAGGTGTCCCCAAAATTGAATGGTCCATCGGATATCCCCGCACTCTCTTACCGGGATTTACGCCCATTGGTATAGAGGAACAATATCAGGTCCCAAATATTATGGTGTCAGACACCCAAACCTATATGGATTATAGTGATCGACACCCTCCCCTCCCCTCCCTGGGTTTAGTTAACTGGACGTAAATAAATCAAGATATCGATTTGTCAGTTACATGTACATTTTAAAGCGGGTGTACAGACCCTGTACCAGAGCTGAAGATATGACTGCGAACACTCATTACTCCCAAGAGGAACTAAAGAGCTCCGCAATATCAAGGGCGAAATTCCAGAACACGCTGTTTAAAAGTTAGAATGTGTAAAAATATTTAATTTCTCGAAATAAAGTGATATTGATTATATAATCATACAAACATTAATAAGATAGTGAAGGTGAATACATTTTTAGCACTGATTCAATACAAGAGAATGAAGGCAATCCCTCTTAATCCTCTACAATTTCAATAGCTCTACTCATTGGTTTAGCAAGTCATCTTACACTTCCTCGCGTGTTGAAAGAAGTGGCCTAATTGCGAAAAACTGCAACTCAGTAAGAAATCCGAATTAACGCAAATTCAACTCAAAGAATCAGAACAAAAAAGAGTTAAACAATCAAAGTGAACAATATTGTGTGAGCAAATTCTTTTAATCTCGATAATCGCGGGTTTTTCCTATCAGTAAAACTCGTTGTAAAAACACCCAGAAATATAGACTAGATAAAACAAAGTGATAGCCATAATTTTTTGTCTCGCCATCTTCGCAGTACATGAAACTTGCTCAAAAAAAAAGCTTAACATTGGGCCCGCAAAGTTGTGACCCCGCCGGTGAACTTTGGACCATAAACAAAAACTTGCTCAAAAAAAATTAACATTTGGCCAAAAGGGTCATTGACTCCGTGCCGGACCTTGAACTTTGGTGCCCTTAACTCCCCATAAGACATTCCACCACACGTTTGGTCACAATTGGGCAATGGGGGCAAAGTTAAGGAAATAATAGAAAAAATTAACCAAAGAAAATTATCATTGGGGGGCTCAAAAAGGTCGTTGGCCCTGCCGGTGACCTTGAGCTTTTGGTGACCTTCAGCTCCCTATGAGACATCTACCATCAAAGTTTGGTCCACAATGGGCAAATGGTGGCAAAAGATAGGCATATAGAAACTTACCAGAAAAAAATTACATTCGGCTAAAAAAAAAAGTCGGTGACTCTGCCGTTAAACCTTTTGTAGTGCTTTTGGTGACCTCAGCTTCCCTATCAACATCTAACGCATTCAAAGTTTGGTTACAACTGGGCAAATGTGGACAAAGTAGCCACCGTAAGAAACTCTTTGCTTTAAAATTTAATATTGGCTCAAAAGTCGTTGACCCCTGTCGCTGACCTTTGAAGTTTTGGTGACCTTTCACATACTTCTTGATTGAAAGCTTTATGATCAAATCTTCTATCCAAGTATGTATTGATATTGGAGCATTTAGCACAGAGTTATTTCAAGTTTTTGTAAGCGTCACGGACGACGAACGATGACGTACCATGGCCTACACTCGAGTATGTCCATGGAGGGACAGACGCCAAAGGGATCCCTTAGTCTCTGCCACCCGGTTGGCTCGATAAAAACGACTTTGTTGCATTTTATGCTTTGGAGATTGTGCAGACATTTCCCTCAACTTTTACTTCACATATTCTGTTGTCGCAAGCAACCATGTTCCGTTGATGTTTTCAATTAATAAAATTAGCCTCAATCGCCTGGTTTGGAAAATCTCAACGAATACTATGGGATTCCATGTGCGAGCATGCTAAATGATTAGTTCTATAACGTACACGTCCATCTCTGGGCGTAATTCGCTCCTTGCTGCTCCTGCCGAAAGCAACCGACAATGATTGAGGCCAAACCTATTGGTAAAAAGCTCACTTCATACCAATGACAACATATGATTCGTAGTAAATGCAGGGAAAAACCACACCGGCAGCCAGGGGGGCGGCTTTCCAATCCATTGTACGCGTCGTTTTTTGTTTTGCTTTGTTCTTGTTTGTCTTGTTTTTTTTTGGGGGGGACAAGTGCCTGGTGTTGCCTGAAATATTTTCCCGTCGACCCCCCACCCCAACACACACACACACAACACACACAGCACCACACCAACACACACACACACACAATAGCAAACACACACCACCCACAAACACACACAAACACCAACACAACAAACACATCAAAACACACACAAACCAACAACACACACACACGCAGTTCCCCCTTGACCCAAAGATTTGTACATATGCAAAATACAAATAAAAGTGACCTTTTTGACTCCTGTTAAGGTAGCTGGATGGTAGTTGAAACATATACTAACGAGAAGCTTATATTGTCGTTACTCCCTCATCATTGCATTTATAGACAAACACGAAACTACTAACTGCAGAAGAATATTGATAGAAGTAACAGAATTAGTAAATAAAGTAGCTATAAAGAATTCAGATAAGTGATAAAGAAGGCAGAAAAGCATAAAGGGTTTTAGGAGTAGTAGTAAATGTCATGGTTAGTGTTAGTGGTGTTGCAAGTAGAAAGTAGTAGTAGTAGTAGTAGAGTAGTATGTAGTAGTAGTGCCAAGGAACAATTTAGGAGTTTGGAAAACTCTCCATGAGGGATGAAAATGTCAAAGAAGAAATTATTAAATTAGTAATATAATTTCATGTAGCGGGTAGTATAGTAGTAGTAGTAGTAGTATAACGTATAAGTAGTAGTAGTAGTATAGTGGTTATAGTAGAAGTCCGTATAGTCGCTGTAGTCGTAGTAGTAGTAAGAGATAGTAGTTGTAGTAGGATACGGTATCGTAAGAGTAGTAGATAGTAGTAGTAGTCAGTGGTAGTAGTATATAGTAGAATAGGGATAGTAGTACATGTATAGAATAGTAGTAAACGTAGTAGTAAGAGCAGAGTAATGGTAGAAGTAGCAGCAGTAAGAGTAGTAGAATAGAGTAGTAGTAGTAGTAGTAGTAGTAGCTGGTAGTAAGAGTATTGAAAACGTGTACGATAGTAGTAGGAGACTTCTACTAGAGTAGTAGTAGACAACTATAGTAATGGAGTAGTGTGTAGTAGTAGGTAGTAGTAGTAGTACTAAGAGGAATAGTATTTGGAGGGGCTAGGTGGAGTAATAGTAGTAGTAAGTTGTTGTTGTGCTGCGCTGCTGCTGCTGCTGATGATTGATGATGATGATGCTGATGCTGAATGCTATATCAATTTATTGGTGGTTGTTGTGGGGTGCTAAGTAATAGAAGTTATCGAGACATTTGATAACATACCAGTGTTGTGATCTCGAGGTCCAATCTCGTCTGGCTCAAAAACAAAATTGTTGGAGGAACTCGAACACAAGATGTCTATCTGCGAAACAACAAAGTCTGGTCTCAGTCTCAGAAGGAAAGGTCTCAGTCTCGAGTCTGACACTCAGGTTCAGTCTCCCCGTCTTGAACGAGTGTAAGTGTGCTTGATCCTGGTCTCCAAAATCGGCAGACCGAGACCACAACTATTGGTAAGCATACTCCCATGCGAGAAAGGAAAGCATACAGCATAAATCTCGGGTATTAGCTCGAAAGCCTCCAGCATGTCATACAGTCCACCACAGTCAGAAAGGAGAGGAAAAGCCAAACGCACAATCCACATCATTGAAGCTCAGCAGAGAGAAGGCTTATAGCCAGCCACATACTCGCATGGTATTTCGGAACACCACTTTCAGGTAAGGAGTATAACCGCTAAGAATGGACGAATAAAGTGCCAGCAATGATAACGCCAAAATAAGATTATTATCTTGTTCTCGGCTCAGTGCAATTCCTGTGAAAAAAAAAAGCAATCAAACGGTGCCACGTAAGGGGTAACGTGAAATCAATTTCGACACTTTGGCATATGATCAAAGGATCACAATACTTGCCTGCAATGTACTTCCTTAAGTAATAGGCGTTTCAAGTTTATGAGCTCAGAAGATCCACAACTAAAACGCTACTTGTAACGATTATTGAAGAAAACTGTCCAACATCGATAATAAACAGCGGAGAAACATACTGTTAAATTGTTATAATCTAAAAATTAAGGCAAATAATTACGTGGTGAAGGTGAGGAGACGACTTACACTTCGGGCGATCTGAATGTACTGTACGCGTAGCTATCTGCCGAAGCGAAGCTGAGGAAAGATAGCGTATAGCATATAAGATGCGCCGGGAGTGATAGAACGTCTCGTCGCCTAAAACCTAAAAGTGATATTGGTTTTTATTCCATATCCAGAATTATAAACGGTTCACGTATGACAAGCAATGTGATGGTCAATTGACAGGCGTGGGGGGGCATCAATCTCGTAACGTGCATGCCCAATTGCATAACACCATGATTGATCCCTAACGATATTCGCACGCGGCCATATCGCAGTTAATTGGAAAGATCCGTAGGGGGGGGCGGCAGGACGTAGTCGTAGGGTAACTAGAACTGGTCTAGCTGCTTTCGGGTCGAGTGCTCGCTCTCTATCTACGCAGGTCCGAATTTGTTGCATATTATCAGCTGTATGCCGACACTGTCTTAAAAAAAAATGAGCAATCTGTTAGTGTCCAGTGGCACTCGTTTAGTCAGTGCGATCGATAACGCAACTGCCTGCGACGTGTGCATTATACTGCACTGACAAACTTCGTACAGCGGTCGCGTGCCCTAACACACTCGGCACAGTTGCATCAATTCAATGGTGTAGACCTCTATGATAATTGAAAATATTTAGTACGTCGCGAAATATAATGTGCGTTACAACAGCGTCGGAACATTCATTAACTCTCTAAGAGGATGAACTTTTCTCCGAGTGACTGATGGTGACAAACTGATAACATTTCGCTAGTCATAAGGACCACTATTCATAAGGACGCATGGTTCATAAGGGCCGTATTCATACGTGTAAATTTCCTAACCGGAAGCGTCGCTATTCATAAAAGGGAAAATATAGGTCATTATTCATAAACTCATATGGACCATTATTCATAGGATTGGCATTCCCATAATAATTAAGACAGAGGGTCGCTATTCATAATCGAAGAAAAGGGCATAAATTAGACCGCTATTCATAATAAGTTCAGAGGGTCAACTATAACACATATAAGTCATATAAGGGTCGCTGTCATAATACCAAATGGGTGGTTTAATCATTCAAGGTCACTACCATAATAGAGAAGAAGTCGCTATTCAAAATAGGAAGAAGAGGGTGCAGTATCCAAAGCAATATCCATAAGGGTCGTTATCATAATCGAAGAAATCAGGTCGGCTATTCAAATTGAAAAAGAGGTCAACTCATAAAGGTCAATATCACAATGATCATTATTCAACGAAAACAGAGGTCGCTATTCATAATGTAGAGAAGGGTGACCCTTATGAATATGACCTTTATGAATAGCGACCCTCCTCTTCATATTATGAAAGCGACCTTTCTTCGAAGACTAGCCGACACCTTCTTGGAATATTGACTTTATAAATAGACGCTCTCCCCTATATGAATGTGACGCCTCTTGTTCGATTAATGAATAGCGACCCTTATGGATATTAACTTTATGTAATAGAGCGCCTCTTATTTGTATTATGAAATAGGACCCCTTAATAAATAAACGACCGCTGATTGGTATATGAAAGCGACCTTATGACTTTCATGTATAACACCCTCATGTCTTTTATGAAAGCGGTCCTTATGAATAATGTACCCTTATGAACTGCGACCCTAATGTCTTATTAGATAGCGGTCCTTATGAAATTTTTTTTATGAATACGGTCTTATGACTAGCGGCGGACCCGACAATCTACGCTTATGACTTGATCAACGCTTGCCCAATCCTATAGAAGATTTTGTGGAAAACAATTAATAAAAATCTCCTCGATATAGAAATGTCAACCGGGAGGCTTTAAGGGAAAATGACATGATGGCGGTCGCCTTAACTGGGGTAAAACTATTCTAGAATCAAGGAAAGCTATGCTAGAAATTCTACTGTGAAAACTTTTTGTAGTCAAAAAAGTTTAACTAGTTTTAAAAATAATGTCCATCAGTAGCTTGTAACGCCACATTTGTAATGTAGCCTCCGATGGGGATTAAATCATAATCGTGGCCCGCAATAAAAATAAACTGCTGGCCCTGTTCAATGGCTTGATTCTCCTAAGTAAAGCAAAC
>JZLH01S0162465.1:29974-54769 GCA_001188425.1 Eucidaris tribuloides
TGTGCAGAGCTCGGTTGGTGGTGAAAACTATTTTATGTGCTACGTGAGCCTAACCTTGGCTCAATCAGCTACAAGGATATTTTTGATCTATGGATAATAAATCAATATTCTTCACACAGTCTAGCATAGAATCACAGTGCACTTTCACGCATTCCAGTGCTTAAATATGCTAGACGCACTGCACTTGCAGCTGCTGTTTGTCAGATATTCATTCAGAGTATCGCAATGCCTATGGTGGCTCTGGCAGACCACATTTTCGCACAAATTTCACAGAAAGATTTTTTACGTAAATTTTTCGTTGTTGAAGCATTTCGAAAATGTAATTTTTTTTTTATTTGCTGTTTTTTGTGTTTGTTTGAGTTTTTTTTTTTTTAGTTTTTTGTAAACTCAAGACAAATTCTTCCAGCCAGGAGATCCACTCTAGCTGCTGTACATTTGGTTTATCTTTCAACCAGTTTGGTTCTAAAGGCACTTTTTATTTCTCCCAATCATGTCAATCTGTAGATAAAATCGGTAGGGCAAAACCGGTCGATCATCATTATAGTCTGTCTAAAGAAAAATGGTCCAAGTAATTTTTTTTTCCATTATATGAAAATCATATGGGCTAGTGACATGATTGGGAACAATTGAAATTACCTCAAGAACCAAATCAGTTGAAATATAAACCAACTGTACACTAGCAAGAGTGGATCTCCCAACTGGGAGGATTTGTCTGTAATTTGTTTACTTAAGGAGAATCAAGCATAAACATAGGAATATCTTAATTTTATCCGGGGACGATAAAAATAAGCCCCATGGAGAGCCACACAGCACGTTTCCGTGCTACGAGTGACATTGACATTGTTTACTTTAGAATGAGTCAACCTTTGACTACAAGATTTTCAAAGGGGAATCCTTGCATAGTTTACTTGATTCTAGAGTAGTTTCAGCCTAAGTTGAGGACTACCCCCAATCATGTCATTTACCTTTAAGTTGGGTATTGTTATAAAGCTAAAGGACCATACATTGCAATCCAATTTATTTCATTCATAGTTGTGTCAATCTTGAGATATATTGAATTTTCTGCGATGACGCAAAATCGCATTGTCCCACTATACTGTATGTATTATGTACATGCAGGTTTTGCATATTGGTTAAAATGAATTCCACTAAGAGTGTGAAAAGTCCCGTGTAACCGTTCAATTTAGCTGAACAAAAAAATTTTCCAGGTTGTACATTCTGACTTCCTATTATTTGTAGTACAGAGGGGGTACATAACTTTGACAAAAGACCTAAAATGAAAGAGATGTGCCGATCATCTTGATGCTATAGTGAATGCAGTCTGGTAAACAGAAGACATGTACATGTGCAATGTAATTTCAATGCCGAGTAAGGGTTATTCGTATTTAATTTTAATATTGGGTAGATAATCATTAATAAACATATTAAAAGACAAAAATACATTTATTTCTTTGATTATTGATTTTTGAAATTCAGTTTATATTGATTTCCTTTGAGCAACAATACCACCGATTCATTTGTCTTAAGACAATTTCACAAAAGTACAGTGTAGGACAAACGTGATTTTGATTGACTGCACAAAAGTAATCATATCTTTTGATATATAAAAGTAAATTAAATGATATAAGACTTAAATGTTTGCATGGCGAAATTCACAATTCGATGAGAGGCTTTCGGTACAACCATGTACGTTGGAAAAGTCCACGTTCCGGTCAGAATGCTCTGGCCGTCGTCAGGAGAATGAGGGAAGAGCGAGAAAACCTTGACATTAAATGACATTAAGTGTATCAGAAAGAAAATTGGTTCAGCTTTAATACCAAATACACATACCTTTTGAGAAAATTACATACCTTTAATATGTTTCTAGGGATTGGACCTTTTCACACACTTTTAATGTCCCTTTTTCAAAAGTGAAAGGTTTAAAGGATTTTTCTTTTTTATCACCCTTCTTGATAGCACTTACTGTCATGCAGTTCAGATTACATTTGAAAGCAAAGTCAAACAGTGCCTTTAACTCTTAAAGGTAAATGACATGATTGGGGGTAGTCCTCAACTTGGGCTGAAACTACTCTAGAATCAAGTAAACTATGCAAGGATTCTCCTGTGAAAATCTTGTAGTCAAACGTTGACTCATTCTAAAATTACTAATGTCAGTATATCTCGTGGCAGGCAAACCTGCTGTGTGGCTCTCTATGGGTCCTATTTTTTAACATGCCCCGATAAAATTAAAATACTAGTATGTCCATGCTTGATTCTCCTTAAGTAAACAAATTAGAGGCAAATCCTTCCAGCTGTGAGATCCACTCCAGCTATTGTATAGTTGGTATATATTTCAGCTCATTTGGTTCTTGAGGCATTTTCAAGTTTTCCCAATCATGTCACTCACCTTTAACATGCCAGGAGATTCAAAACTCTATGGACATTATGTATATTATTTGGTGCAGATATGCAACTTTGGCAAGTTAAGAGTTAAAAATTACAGTCTACATTCTGACTGTTTTTGCTTTAAATTAATATGGTATAGGGTAAAATTGGGATATCATGATACTTTTGCTACTATATCCTCACCTAATACTGAGGTACACGAATAAGGTGCAGAGAATACCAGCCACTGATACTGCACATCCAATGTAGCTGAGAATCTTGAGTGCGTTCTCCTGCGTCTGGGTGAGTCTTGGTTCGTCAAATAAATATCCTGTGAATTATGAGATCAGAAATAGTGAAGATTTATTATTATCATCATCATCATTACTATTTATTATTATTATTATTATTATTATTATTATTATTATTATTATTATTATTATTATTATTATTATTATTATTATTATTATTATTATTATTATTGTTATTATTATTATTATTATTTCATTTTCACGATTTGTCTTCTTTAAAACTATAGAGCCGGGACCAATCCATGGACCTAAGGCTCTATAGAGGTGATGTCATCATTTTAAAAGGGGTCACATATAGATTTGAGTGCCGAGGATCGTCATTTATGTATGCTAGAAATTACACTAGCCCGAACAGAACTCCCTGCTTGATCTCATTGCCCTGTTCTCGGCAATTTAAAAACTTACCCATAGGGCAGGTTTGGCCGGCACATTACTCACAAGGTGCTCTAATAAGACAAGCCTAACCCTACACTACCATTACCATGACTGGCCCAAACAACAATAAATAGGCAAACTATTGAATAGACAATATTTTCCGTAGAATGTGCGCCGTTCCAAGAAGGGCAATTTTCTGGACAGTGTTGAGATCAATGTTACCTGGGATGCGATCGCTATAGTCTTCTCCATTCCTCTCTTCATGAGCGCCTAGAGCCCCAATGATCACTGGTATTGTTTCTGTCCTCATACCCACATCCTGGCAATTTCAATTTCGAGGTCTTTGTACTTGGAGAGTTTTTCTGTGACCTTTATTGATGTGTTGGATTTTGAGGGCACTGCAACATCAATAATTACACATCTGTTCTCCTTCTTGTCTTTGATAACAATATCAGGCTTGTTGGCCTCAGCTCCCTGTCAGTATGGATTGGCATGTCCAAGAGAATGGTGACTTCGACAGATCTGTTAACTGTTGAGAATTGGTGTGATACAATTTCTCCGGTGCCTTGATCTTGTATATTTTGCAAATCTTCCAGTGCAGTGATATGCTGCTACCTTTGTTGTGCCGGTGGATATACTGGTTTTTGCAAGTTCTGGGCATTCCTGAGACAAGGTGGTGGATGGTTTCATCATATATCCCACAGATCCTGCATTGTGGCTTCTGGTCCATCTTTGATTATGCGGTGGCGATTATGCTCTTGTGGCCAACTCTGATCTTTCGGCTGCAATAATCAGGCCTTCTGTCTCAGATTTCAGTCGCAGAATTCTGAGCCATTGATGAGTCATAACTGGGTCTCATTAGCATCGTTGCGTGCTTTTGGGAGTACTTCCATGAAGTGCTTTGTTTTCCCAATTATGATGTTAGTTTGCTGCTGGCCTAAGTTCTTTCGCCTTTGTCTGGTTACGTCGTTTTGTGAACAAGCAGTAGTGACTCATTCTCTGCAGGTGTTTATTTCTGGAAATTGAAGCTCTTTCCTAAATTTTCGCAGCCTTCTTTCTTGATTGAATACAAACTTCGTTCCTGCCTTCGATGCATGCTAGTTACAATCTGGAGGCAGTACATCCTCGTGTCTTCGTAAGGTATGCATCAAGTCGGAGGTGGTGGATCTTGCAAGCTTGCTCAAGTGTTGGAGCCAGGCGCTCTTGCCTCCTGCAGTTCTGGAGAGGTCATAATCTGTCAACACTCTGCTTTTGGAGTGTTGCATGTTGTGTGTGGTCAGCAGTTTTCCTGTCTTTTGTCCATTCTTTTTGTATTAATCATTTTAACGCTTCCAGTTTATGACATTGAAGCCTATATGTTACTACAGGTATTGCTAGGTGTTAATAGCCTTGGATTTGTTTAGCTGAATTGAGCTTACTTTTCAGAACCATACGAACTCTTCTGTTGTACTCTTTTCGGATTTTCTCTTTCATGGCGGAGTGTTGTATGCCATCACCTTCATTCACTCCCAGGTACTTGTATGTTTATTACTATTATTATTATTATTACTATTATTATTATTATTATTATTATTATTATTGTACCACTTTTTATCACTACGAATTCACGTAGCTGTTTATCATTGGACGCATTTCAATCGCGCACAAGTGCACGCCATCTCTGGCTGAATTTGTTAGTGTTCGACGTTCACAGACTCACAAATGACTTTCTCGGTCATTCCACTTATTCCTTAAAACTCATCAGCGGTGATCTGCTGTGAATGGAGTGCCCCACTCGAGGATACAAGCACCGCGACAGAAATCTAGTCCAGCATTTCCCGCGAGAGCATTGTACATGATTGTACAGGTAGGCCATACTATGTTCTCAACTGTCCAATATTTGCGAAGATACACTTCTGATTCGTGATGAACAGATTGAAACTTTTCTTTTTAATAGATTTGTCCTTCATTATTCACGTTATCTGTGCATCTGCCGCTCCACCTATTATTGTTGCACAATAATTGTTACCTAAATATCTTCTAGCCCTATCGTTACTTTCTGGTGTGTGTGTGTGTGTGTGTGTGTGTGTGTGTGTGTGTGTGTGTGTGTGTGTGTGTGTGTGTGTGTGTGTGTGTGTGTGTGTGTGTGTGTGTGTGTGTGTGTGTGTGTGTGTGTGTGTCGGTGACTGTGTGTGTTTTTATAGTTTCAATGGTAGCAATCAGAGGTGTCGATCTGGGGGGGGGAGGCAAGGGTGGGCACTCGCCCACACAATGAAAATATTTATTTTTGGTGGGGGGGGCAAACATATCGATTCCCCCCCCATAGTTTTGACAATTTGAAAAATTCATTATTTGCAATGCAAATATATGTTTTAAAAAAGCATTGGAGAGCACTATAAAACCATGAAAATATTGTTAAACATACAAAATTGTTAATATTTCAAAATTCTATATTGCAATTTGGTGCGCGCAGCGCGCCGAAAATTTTGAACTTTTTTTTCAATTTTGCCCCCCCCCCCCCACCCCACCACCACCACCACCAATCCACAACATGGATCGACGCCCCTGGTAGCAATGGTACTCTTTAAAATAACTTCTTATATTTACCACCAAAATAGCGAAATTTGTGAGATGATCGCACTGGCACCTGACCTCGGTGGCGCCATCTACGGTGACATTGACCTCATAACATCCGTCTGTCGACCAGTTACCATTTCCACCGTCTGCCTCAAAATCCCAGAAAACACATATCGTGTTGTTGACGACAATAGCATTCTGAAGAAAGAAAATAAACAAAAATCCACACGGAATTTTAACATCTAGAGAAGTTGTTTGCCTTCATAAAACCTCCTAGAAATTGTGAAGAATAATTTTGTTGTTTGTAAGTGTTCTCTTAATAAACAAAAATGTAAGCATTACAATCGACATTTTGTTTTTACATACTAGTACAAGGTGGGTAATGTGTTTGAATTGAGGGAGAATTGCCATAAATTAAACTGCTATCATTTTCAAGTAGTAAGGGGAGCCTTTTGAATGTGCATAGACAGATCCCCCAACAACAGATCAACGAACAGAAAAAACATATTCACGCGATATCCCTTTCAAATATCATGATGTTGAGATAGCAGATCACAAACATAAAGTAACTTGCATAATTCAACTGTTTGCTCTGTGCATTATGAATATACCTAGGCCGCTGAATTAAACACAAAAAAGTAACTACCCTCTTTTTCAAAATACCATAACTTTTTAAAGAAACTGTTTTGAGCAAAATAATTTGGCAGGGGTGTTTCTGCACTAATTGACTAACTTCTGTGTGAAAATGTGGTTGATCCGTCATGTCATGCATGAGTGAGCACATATTAAAGGCAAAAAGTCACTTTTCAAAAGTCACAAGGGTCATTTTGGGGGATTTGTGATCTAGGATTTTGACAAATTCTGTTTATGGTGAATGATTTAGCGCTATTTATGTTATTCATCTATTGTTTGACCCCCTTACACCCTTTTGACACTTTTTTGCATTTTTTACGCTTCAGTGAGCTCAATCTAAAAATTGCCACCTTTCCTCAATTTTTAAACTGTAAAATCTATTAAGTTTATTGAAAAAATGAAATCCTTTATTTTTCAGTAAATTGTATCTTAATATGTTGTATGAACATAAGAGGTTGTAACCATTTCATGGTTGAGTGAGTACACTCCTTAAATAAAGCAAAACATACCATTGTTTACCTTTATTTTGGCATAAGAGATGACTCCTGTGACTTTTGAAAAGTGGCCTGTTTGCCTTTAATGCATGTTCACTCATGCGTTGCTTGACGGATCAATCACATTTTCACACAGAGGTTAGTCAATGAGTGTAGAAATACTCCTGTCATATTATATTGCGAAAACTTATTTTGTTAAAAAGTTATGGTATTTGAAAAAGGGGGTAGTTACTTTTTTTGTTGTGTTTATTTTCAGAACCCCAATAAACAGAGCATTGTAAAAAGGTGTACTCATGCATGAGTGACCCTGCACTCGACTGTATTATCAGTACTGGGGAAAGGTGTGAAAAGATGAAAGAACAAGTAATACATTGTTCTCGGACAATGAAATAGGCACTATTTCTTTTGTTTATACGGACTGTCGACGAGAGTTGACGGTAGCGAGTCAGCGGTGATGATATTCTAGATTCTAGCCAAATTATTTCGTTTTATTTTCACCGAGTTTGCAGCCAAAGCCCCGATATCGCGCCAAGCCGAGTGGGGGCGCTTACCCCAATTACTGGTGTAGCGATATTCGGGCTTTGGCTGCAAACTCGGAGAAATTAAGACGAAATAATTCGGCTAGAATCTAGACTACGGTGATAACAGTAGTTGATCGTAACATAACAGTTCAACACGAGAAAAGATTAAGTTGACTTGTTACTTTGTTTTAGCGCACAGGTGTTACTAACTAAAAAGCCCGACCTCACCATGAAGGTGTTTTGGTTGTTGGGATAATTAATAATTTTCTAAATAATGACAATCAATTGTCTGTTGACTGATTTAATTTTCTCTTACCTCTACTCTTGGTGATTCAATCGCTCTAAACTGCGTCGTGACGGGCTCAGTCAGGTTTTGGATGGAAACGTTGTTGACGGAAGCTGAAACGACTTGACTATTGACAACCCTCCTGAACCCGTCTTGCAGACGATTAAACTCCACCAACCAGCGCGACACGAAAATAGTCGTAACCCGGAACAAAACGAACGACAGACGGAGGTATGGAGAACGAGCGGTGAATTGTGGGATTGCATCGGCGATATTTGAAGGTATGGTGACGGAAGCTTGTAGATTACTCAAGCTATTCGGGTCTTCGTCCGTTAGTAAGAGGTCTGATGACGTCAGCTCAGTGGCGGTATCGTTCGTGGTGTATGCAAATGTCAGGCGCTCTGTATCTATAAGGTTCTCTTCGAAGTTACCAACCTGTATGCATGTGAAGCAGGATAAACGCAAAAAATGGACGTAAATGAGGACCGTATGGGATAACGCAAAGTTTGTAATTTATTCTCCACATCTTTTACAAATATACGGATCCATCATTGCGGCTAATGCACTAGATGGACAGTTTATCGAGGCAGGAAGGATTTGTCTTGAATTTGTTTGCTTCAGGAAAACAAAATTTATTTATCACTACTGAATTCAAGTATTAGCCTGATAGAAATCTATCCGTAGACATCTATTCCACAAATCTGGCCATCACAACCTTCCCTTATGTTAATTTTACAACAAAGAGGAAATGCCCTGGGTTAGCAGTGTAATTATCACAGCAGAAACATTAAACACTACAACATACTGTCTTGATTGTGTCTTAAATTGAGAACTGTTTCCAATCATGGCATTTCCTTTTAATATGGCCTTCACCTTCTCTTCCTATAATGTATAATAAGTGATGTTTTAGATTATTTGTTTTTCCTACAGGTATTGTAAATGGATAAATTCTACGGAAAAAAATATCCGTGAGGGGGTTCTTTACCTCTACGCCAATATTTGATCGTATTTCCCTATACGTTCCATTTGTCTGTTGTACATCGACGGACTGGAGTTGTACATCTAGAGCTTGTACAATCCGATTGCTGGCCTGATCTCCAGCCCTTAATAGCGCGGTTTCGTTGACATCTAAAATATTATTCACTGTCTCCACAAGTGATGTCGTTACCTTCATGAATCAGAACAAAATAGGATGCATGATGTCATCACGAAATATTTTCATATACTGAAAAAAGTAATTGACACAACGATGATTTTTTTTCCTGTTATTGAGTGGAATACTGATTTAAATCATTTTTATGTCATTGTCACAAATTGATTATCAACAATATTGGCATTGATTAGCAGGCCAACTATTTTGTACAACATGTGGGTGGAAAACCTGTATCTTCCAAAACGATTGGAAGTTGGAACTCTCTTCATCCTACATGTATTTCAGTCAGTCCACTAGTCCGAGGATGCATGGTGTGTTATTAAGTTATTGTTTCAAGCTTATTTCATATTAATTTTTACATTCAATCACCCCGTTATGTCATTATGACATATACTAATAAGTGAAAGTATATGTACATGTACTATTCCATTTACACGAAACATAATCAACGTTGATAAAGGTAATGGGAAATTATCACTTCAGATTCGATCTAGATTTAGCTATCTTTCCGAAGAGAACCTGAGGAAAGACAGCTTATTTATTCAGATGGCCAAGAAAGTAGTAGAGTTTGTTCCGTCGCCTGATTTTATACATCTGAAACTATTTAACAGTAAACAGTAGACTCTGTAGAAAGATAAGGATATTTACTTCTCTACGATGAAGAAAAGTATTGTTCACTTTTCTATAACTCTACAATAACTTTAAGGAAATTTGTAATTGCAACACCGCGGACTGAGTGACTGATATAGGCAATTGGTTGTCCGAGTGCAACGCACTTTTATTTCGCACGTACTCGAAAATATTGATACAGCGTTGGGACTGAAGAGATCAACGAACTACAAAAGTACCATCGCCATCAAGTGCAATGAACTTTTCTTCAGATTAAAGGGCAAAACTACGGTTTATCACGTGATTACCTCTCGACCAATCATATAGCAAGATTCTTAGTATGTGGAATATGATTTATACTATTTGACAATCGTTTTCAAAAGTTTTAGTTAATTATTGTTGTTTTTGCGTCGGTGGATCGCATTGGCATTACTTTCATACGTTAATATATGAAAGTGACACACACACACACATATATATGCAGCAATGAAAATGCACACCTAAGAGTTGACTTGGAGTCATATGACTCAGAGTCATGTTCGTGAACTTAGAATTTTTTCGAGCTCGGAGAGTATACGTACTACAATGGTTTGCTATCACGATCATAGGAGACACACAATGCCTTTCAATTGATTACTCGAGCTTGTTGTTTGTTTAATGAATGCGCAACTGGTTTGTCGTCTAGTATTTTGTTGTTTTTCTCTACTTCTGTTCCCTGTATAACGAGAATACCTTTAATAACAAAATAATGAGTCTAATAGTCTAATTGCAGATATGTCTAATATCCTAGAGCGTCTGCGGTTAAGGAGGGATGTGGTCGCATATTACTGAATTGTATTAGTTGTATTGACTATACTGCATGGTGAAAAATAAAACAAAGAAACAAATAAGCAAAATCATCCTACCTGCTGGTCAGGCGATTCGACGGCCATTATATTTTGTAATATATCCGCAGTAGATTCGACACCGACAGAGCTAATTTCGTTAGATTGTGACGTAATGACTGCAACCAGCGAACTGACATTGTTCACGTTATTGGCCGTCACATTCACCTATATCAAATAATATCAAATAAGAACACGATTGAGAACATTCAAGAAAAACATTTTGAAGTAGACATCGAATGTTATGGTCTAGAATGACGGGAGTGGAGTAAAACATGAATCAAAATACAAAAACGTTAATGAAATAAGTACCGACGATGGAACGAATAAATACGAAAGGGTCTACTCTTTCTGATGAGGTAAAACTCGGATAACCTTAACACCTTATCAACCCTTTGGACGCTATAATGTAAAAAATGGTCGAAATCTCAAGGGTCCCCTCCCCCGAGATTTTTCATTAATTAATAAAAAAAAATAAAGACATTCGGAATCTGTTGATGTGATATGACCTCAGGGCATAAAGCTTTCAAATAAAAGAAAAATCCCCAAAACTGAACTTGGGCTTTTTCATCAAACTTTTATCTTATGATTGTAGTATCATGGTTACCATTGCAAGTAGTTCAAGCTGTTGATCGACAGTCAGGTTTCCACCGCATTCGATATCATCCGGTACCCAGACAGCCGGGGAAATCAAGTCACCTTCACACGTTGCCGTATACACAGGCCTACCACCTATATGGTGGAAAACAATTAAACGAGATTCGAGATCAAATTGACAAAGTTGGCATTGGTTAAGAGTCACAAATAGGATTATTTTCATACCTTTGTGTCAAGATCTACTATTAATTGATTCTGCTGGTAAATAATTGTCTAGCTCCTTTGCAAATTGCATGTCCAAAATATAAAATCAGAGACAAACTGAAATTGACCAAGTTTACCCTGGTTCAAATTAAAACAAATATATCTATGTGTTTGCATCAGTATTTATGAGGTTTATGGATACATTCTACCGATAAATAACAAAAAAATGTCTCTGAAGCTTATAGAATGATGTGGTTTGATGGCGATAATAGGAGAGGCAAATATTAGTGCAACATTTTCTTTAAAATTGTATTATTTACGATGAAGTACCAAGAATCAACTGTATTTAACACTAGATTTTCATGGATAAAATAGATTATGTTATTTTATTCATCAAAATCGATAGAAATGCATCATCCCTCTAAAAATTCAGGGGTGCTGCAGCATACTGCGCTTTACACACCCCCACCCCCACCCCAGCCCCGTTCTAAGGGTCATTCATTCGTAATGCATCGGTGTGAGTCTACACGTACTTACCATTTACCGTAAACATGGGACAAAGTCCATCTGATGTTGTGGACCTAGATGTAGAATTTGCGACCTCTCCAAGAGCGCCAAAGGTGATGTAAACTAGTTCACTGAAGAACATAGTGTTAAAGGATGTTTCTACACAAGACACTGTTGGAATAAAAGAGTAAACATTTTCAACAAAAGACATTCTCAGTTCAAACTAACGATTACAGTACGTCGGTGTATGATATCCATATACCGGCGAGTTGGCAAGATGCAAGTTCGATTCGCGATCGGGTCATTCCAAAGACCATTATAAAAATGGTATCTACTGCCTTTAGCCTGGCGCCCGGACATCTAGATGGTATCGGGAGTTAAACGCATGGGTCTATCAGGGGAGTAACCCCCACTGTAGTCAAACTGTCTTGTGCAGCCATGTTGCCTAGGGTTATTGAAACGGAGATAGGTGCCGCCCGATGTTCCATGCAGCGGGACAGGGTTAACTTTATGATTTCCATTTGTCTGAAACGTGTCTCACTACTCGTCAAATAGTTACCAATCACGCAACTGGATATTCCACTGTCCCCATCGACTGCTCCTGTATGTGGATATGTACAGTGTCTTGATTTTTTTATTCTGAAAAATGCTTAAAGCCAAAAGCTTCAGAGGGTATGGTCCAGGGCATCGGGTCAGCTTGAATTTAGACTTCCTTGCTTCCACCCATTAGCTTTCTCTTCCCCCCCCCCCCCAACTGTCGCATTTATGAGACCCGGCACTGACTCCTTTATATTTGGGACATTATTAGCGACAGAAAAACAGTGGTTTAAAATTTCACACACACACAAATATTTCTTACTCGTGCTGAACACTTCAATCGAATCTGGGTCCATGAATCCACCAGATGTTTTTGCATGGCTGATGAGGGAACTCAGAACAAAATCTCGTTTGGCGAGATCCGGCAGAGAGCTATTGTAGATGTAAACGTTGAAATCGGCTACCACACCGTCTTCTGATATCGATAGGACTTGGACCGTTGGTGGGTTCGGAAATCCAAGAACATTCGTAGTATTACGTAGACAAGCAGTAACCTGGCAAAAAACAGAATGTTTTGAATAATGTTATGGAAGGAAGTATCTTACATTTCTCTTGAGACTTACTCAGTCACAGTAAGCAAATAAGAATTCACACTAACAAAATTAGGGTCCAATTAGGATGCACAAATGGTCCAATAACAGCACCGTTGCAGGTGCGCTTAGATGTGCAATTTTGACGCCACAGAGGTGCAAAAATTTAAGTGTACCCTAAAGGGTGCAGAATTGCCGAGGTGCTGATATTGTGGTATTTGTGCACCCCAATTGCGCCCTAATTTCTTATTGCGTTGCAACAAACCAGTGGTCGCAGATATCAGTTTGAATATATATAGGCCAACGCCGGAATCATTTAAATGGTTACTTGTTACAAAGCACCAAATCAAGCGTTGATGATAAGTGAAATGATAATTGAATTTTTAAAAAAATAATAATAACTGGAGAGAATGTATTGGAATTGTAATAATTTTGTTTTTCACATGAAACAATAGATTTTCTAAAGTTAGATTGCAGTTCTTAGCATGAATCATCTAATTTATCTGTTTGATTTCTAATTATTCGTTATGGCTGACACAGGAAATTATGATTTACCTTTTATTAAACCCAAATTTAATCCATCTCGGGGAATTTCTTCATGTTGCAGGCCTCTCTTCCCAAACGTGCTTCAAATATGTTATATTCTTCCAAATTTCTGTATGTGATCATTTTTCCAAGTTCTAAATTATGTAATAAGCAATCAAATAAATCAACACACTTTTTCATTTCCCAACGACAATTACCGAGTAAAAAGAAATCAGCATGGGGAGTTCAGAGATGAATTTCCAGGTAAACATCAGTACAGTTATTTAACAAACAAAACAGCAAATGAAACAAAACAAATGGAAAAGAGTTCCCATATCATAAGATACGCCAACAAAAAATGTCATCGTCCCAGAGACTCTTGTGTTTTATTGTTCACAGACAGTTCAATAATGTTTCGTGACATATGCTTAAAGGATTTAGTTGAAATATTGTTTGATGGTCGTGTAGATGATAATGAGGCTGCAAGGCAAACACAGACTTACAAATTCTTGAATGAAATCGCTCGGACTTTTATCTTCTAGACCATCCGCCAATGTCAAATTAAAGTTGGCCCTAGATGGATAGGTAGCCAGCCCTGCAAAACGAGAAAAATAAATAATCCCAATTTCATATACACCGCAACAATGTTTCAGCACAGAAGATTGCGCTAATATGTTTATCAGATATGTTGTTGGTACTGTATAATGTAAATATTATGTGGGCATTGAATATGAAAAGTTACCGATAGGGGTTTTTTTCCGGAGAGCTGGTGGAATGTTACACCGAGATAATGTAGTACAGTATATGTAAACCCAACACTAACCCTTTATCCGTAAAGAAGGCCGAAGCCATTGACGTTTTCGCCATGCACTGATCGCCAGAGCATAATTGTACTTACACCTCCTACAAGGGTCTTAACATGTCTGAATCCATCTTAAAGTTTTGTTTTGACATTAAAGGGCAGTGTCATGATTGGGAGAAATAAAAATGCCTCTCTAACCAAACCGGTTGAAAGATATACCAATGGATACACCAGCTGGATGTTTCTCCTGGCTGGAATGATAAACCTTTACCTTGAATTTGTTAACGTTAACCGAATCAAGCACGAATATAACAAGCATTTTAATTCTCTCGAGTTCCGATAGAAATAAATCCCATAGAAGCTACACAACAAATCTGTCTGTTACAAAGCATACTGCTGGAGGTTATTTTAAAATAAGTCAACTTTTGACTACAAAAATTTCACAGCAGAATCCTTACATAGTTTACTTGATTCTAGAATAGTATTAACCCGAAGTTCAGGACTACCCCTGATAATGTCTGGATGATAATATTAACCTACCTGCGATCGTGAGCGAGGCACGACGTGTAGTCACGTTTCTCGTTTCACCGGGCGCCACATCAGCTGTACACGAGTAATAAGCCTGGTCTTCGGGACGAACAGCCCCAATGGTGTAGGTCATCAGGTCGTCGGTATTTGGAATAAGAACGTTGTTCCTATACCAGAAAAACCCAGTAACATCTTGAAACTCACAGGTGAAGGATGCAGAACTGCCGTGTTGTACCTCGGCACTTTCTGGATGCGTCAATACTCGAGGAGTGGAGACTATGTGGTAAAAAAAATTGAAAGCAAAGCAGTCAGTTTTTCTCTTAAAGGTCCCATGTCAAGACAGAAAGAAATCGCGCCCTCTCATGATTTAAAGCCCAAGTTTAGTTTTGGGGATTTTTTTTATTTGAAAGCTTCATGCCCAAAAGTCATAACCCTGCAATAATAGATCCTGAATGTCTTTAGTTTTTTTTAATTAATTAATGAAAAATCTCGGGGGGACTATACAGTGTGTCCCAGAAAAAAGGAAACCGAGATTGATGAAGATATTTTTATATATTAATAACAAATATGACAAGAAAATCGTACATAGTTGGAAAGCATATTTTCTCCTCTTTAATTTGATACCAGTCTCAGAGATTTCCATTAACGCATGGCTGAGCAAAGACAATCAGAAGGGAGACAGGTATAAAATCATTTGCACGAGCAAATTTGAAATTCAAACTCTCATCCTTGGGTGCATTCAGAATATTTTCAATATCAAAGGACATCATTAAAAAGCCTGTATTATCTTCTTTCATATGATACCACATTTGTGAAAAATAAGCGATGCAGGCGTAAGAAAAGATAATTTGAAAAGATGCTTGTTTTAAGAAATGTTCCAAAATGCATTCATTAACCCTGTTTTCTGGATTTGGCAGCCAGCAACCAAGAAGTTACCCTGCGAACATGATTCGGAGCCTATTGTTGTACCCCGCGCAAGATATTGTGTGAAGTCAGCCGTGCGTGAATCTTTTCGTTCATCTTGCTTCTAATTACCGCTAATAGCTCAAAATGTATTCATTCTAAAAATCACGGCTAAAACAGGCATGTTTTAATTTTACTTGTTCTCTGGCATACATTATTCATTTTTTAAGCATGAGGTGTCAGATAAAAGAAGAAATTATGAATTTTTATGCCATTCTATTTGTTTTTAAGAAATAAGTGCATTGGCTACCATTAAAATGCACTTAAAGATGGAATATGCGCGTGCAAATGAAATTTTGGTAGCACCAATATCCATTGTTTTAATTCAATAATGCGTGAACGATGAATTATAAGTTATGTATCAAATGAAAGAAGAGGAACAGAGCTTTACAATCATACCTAATTTATTGAGGAAATTATTCATTATGATAGAATAATTTTGCCATGAAATCCGGTTTCCTTTTTTCTGGGACACACTGTATTATAATCATTATAGCATCCAAAGGGTTAATAAGGTGTTATATGAGTTATACCTCATCTGAAAGATCAGAGTCTGCTCTTTCAGATGAGGTATAACTCATATAACCCTAACACCTTATTAAACCTTTGGATGCTATAATGTAAAATATAGTCGAAAATCTCCGGCCCCCCCCCCCCCCGAGATTTTTCATTAATTAATTTAAAAAAAAACTAAAGACATTCAGAATCTATTATTGCAGGGTTATGACTTTGGGGAATAAATCTTTCAAATAAAAAAAATCCCCAAAACTAAACTTGGGCTTTAATTGCTAAAACTGGACACCGCTGTTTCCTACAACGCAACATAAACAACATCGATTACGTGGACAAACGCATTGTACATTACATGTTTTCTTCTTGCAATTAGCATACGATGGCTCTACAGCAATGGAAATTTATGGACATAGCTGGTACTTCTTGACTAGTTCTTATCCTTCGTATGGATGAATTGCCCGTGGATTGACAGTGGGTCTTTAACAGATAAATGTTTTCAGGTAGAAGAAGTATAATAATGTTGTATTGCATTTCATTCAAAGTCATTTAACTATTTGCAATTCAAGAAACACAGTTTCGGAATTTTGCTGTGCTTCACATTATGTTTTAATTGCTATTGCCAGGAAGCACGGAGGAAGCAAGAGCAGAATGAATGGTGGCGGCGGCGGGGGAGGAGGAGAGTATAATCTGGCGTGCGTTAATGTGGGATTGCATGCATCATTATGTCATTTTGGTCGGTACTTCAAGTGGCCTGCCTACAATACAATACATTGGAAATCAAATCCTGTTGGCATTTTATACATTATTCGTACCGAAATTCGTTGTTCAATTCTCACACTGATTCTTTCTCTAAAAGTGATTGTGATAGTGAGACCCTGGCTTAATTGTTACCGCGGTATGGATGAGACCACTTACAGTGAGTGATAACGATGTTGCAGTACCTTCCTGTGAACACCCCAGGTCGACATTGGCATTGGAAACCAGGACTTTCGGTAGTGACGATACACGTAGAACCCTGGCGACAGAGCGACGATAGACACGAGGTGGCTAAAAAAAATAACAGAGAGGATTTTGAATTCTACCATTTTGCCAAGGTAATCATGCATTTTATTGTTTGCCAAAACTATCTTTAATTAATCCATATTTATCCATATTGTGGACCTACCGGTAGGTCCAATGATGCTCTTTCTCAGGTGAAACATTGTAGAACAAATTAATTTTAGCATAATTGTATAATATCATGCATTTCATTTCAGTTCATTTCATTTTCATTTCCAAACATAAAATAAATCAGTATAACAAAATGATACAAGGAAAGGGGTAACATACTTTCAATCCACAATATGAAAAATACAATGCAGAAAACATGCATTGCAAACATCAAACCATTACACTTCAGTGAAATATCACTTATATTTCAACTCGAGTAAGATGTATAACATTTTATTGAAAAGGCATAAAACAAAAACATCGGTATGATCAACACTTCAACTGTACACATTACCCTCACAAAAGGTCCCATTTCCGTCGTAACCAAAGTCACAAGTGCACGCAAACTGCCCTGGCTCCAGCTCCAAATTTATGCAAACCGCGTTGTCATGACAGTTGTTGGTGATAGGAGAACCACACTCGTCTATATCGGCGCAAACCGAAGTTTCGTTGTCTCGTCGATATCCATCTGCACAGGGACAGCTAAAGTCTCCTTCCCCATTCACACATTCTTCTCCGGTGGAACATGGTCGGGCGTCGCAAGGATCCACGACTTATATAGTGGCAGAACAGCAATATATTTGAAAGATGGAATTTGAAAGCAATTTATGGTATGTAAATCAAACAGGTTGAGAAATCTAATCACATGTCAGTGCATTTAGAGCGGGTGAAATTAGAAAGGATGATGATGAAATATGCGCTTACCCATAAACAAACAGAAATACAGAAATAAATGTTCATCAAATTTGTTATGAAAAGAGAAACAAAGTTTTAAAGTGCATCCAAGAGGAAAAGATGAATCGATTCCGAATTTTCCTTATGATATTTCTGAATTTTACGTTTTGCTGAGAAGATAAATATCAAGTTCGTCGGAAACTTGAGATGACACATGCGTGGATCATAAAAAAATAAGTTTATATCAGATGATATAATGAGATCACATGACCTTATATCTTACAAAGTTGATTACGTTAGAAACATGAAGTGACAAAATGCAGGATTCCTTTCTGGCGAACAGATAAGATGAGAAGAACCAAACTTTCGACCAATGGACTTCTGCGGGATGGGTTATCATTGAGCAAACAAGATATATTTATTTGTTAAGTCGACTTTCTTTTGAAGTCCAGATCAGTCCAAATTAAGAAAGCCAATAGCTTGACGAATCTGAAGCGTCAAACTTCGAATAAGTATTGATGAGACGACACTTGCAGTATGCTTATAATGTACGAAGCCCTCACTCGAAAAAAATATATATTTGAGCATTAGACGATGTACAAAGAAAAGCCACAAAACTGGTATCCAGCCATGGAACGCTTTCTCATGAACGAAGGTTGCTTCACCTTGGTCTTTTAAGTTTGGCTTGCCGTCGTGTAAGAGGTGATTTAATAGAAACTATAGTGGATGTATTTTACCGATAAAATTAAGAGGTAGTACATGTACCAGATTTGGAACAGGTACAAGGACCAACTCGAGGGCACATTCAGAAATAAAAGATAAACGTAAGAGCTCTCTTTATATTACAGTTAGAAAACCTTGAAACGGTCTTGAGAAGTGAACTTGCTAATTTCCACAACAATAAAGAGAATGGTCTGGATAAGCTTTGGAGGAATGAACCAATTATGTTTGAATATGCCGCCATCCCACGCGGTCATGATCCAACAAACCTAGAATGTAACCACCAGTTGGACACAGAGTCTTCAAGCCTGAGTCCAGAAATTTCCTATATGATATCCTAAGGTATGAGGACGAGGTGACAAAAAGAGAAGACGGTAAGATTAAGGATCTCGTCAGAACTATTCCTTTGGGCAAAAGGAAAAGTTGGCAACAGCCTAGATCGTATCCGGAAAATTAATATGGGGTTGAGAAGATAACAATTCTTACATCTAACCAAGTCGCCTTTGATTATTGAATAATGAGAATAAGCTTTTAATGATATAGTTACAGAGACCTGTGACTTCAATAAAGCAGTAAAGGCTGTTTCGTAGTAACTTACCCGTGACGTTGACAGTGAAGGAGCAGACAGCAATGTTTCCACTCTCATCCGAGGCTTGGTACATCACGATCGTCAACCCCTCGAGGAAAGTGGCGCCATTTAGTGTGTCTGACGTCACAGTTACGTTTCCGTTTGAGTTATCCGTTGGAGCCGGTTCTGACCATGGAATCTGAATGCCGTTGAGACCGACATATATCACTCTGCTGATATCATCGGGACATATAAGTACTGGCCTTTCCTCGTCTAAAAAATGCAATATTTGAGCGACTACGAATTAGATATCTCAGTTGACGTGGACAAATAAGTACTGGCCTTTCCTCGTCTAAAAAATGCAATATTTGAGCGACTACGAATTAGATATCTCAGTTGACGTGGACAAATACATGAATTGTATACAATTTCTGTAATAAATCAATATTTATTGGGCAGAGCAATATAGGGTTTGGATAAAATTTTATCTATCACTTTCATGCGTGGTGATAGAAGGTTGATGAACAAGTCAGACAATTAAAATATCCACGTTAGACTAAGTTGTTATATCTAACAAAAGACTTTATGGATGAAGGGAAACCTGAAGGGATGAAAGTATGAGAAATTAAAACTCAGTAGGAACTAGACGTGTAGTGTAAACTGATGGGGAGAATTGGTTGAAAGACGATGATACAAGAAGCAGTGATGACAGAGATGGAGGAAAGCAAATACCTTGCACCATCAAAAACGGTAATGGAGGGTACGGTACCAACATTAAGGGGAAAGGAGAAAATAGGATGGAGTGAACGGAGAACATTGACTTAGTAATATTTTGTTACAAGAATTTCAGAAATAGAAATCGGTGATGGAAGAAGAAGTAGAAGAAGAAGGAAGAAGAAGATTATGAAGAAGGAAGAGGAGGAGAAGAAGAAGATGATGATGATTATTATGATTGTGATGATAATGATGATAATGACGATGATGATGATGATGATCAGACCCTATTGTTTATCACTGTAAATCAGTATCAATGCATCATAAAGTAAATTCTCCAATTTATGTACGATTAGAAAATAATTATGAAGTCATACGCAATCACCTGTGGGGTTATCGGAAATATTTAAGAAAAATAATTAGATTTACCTATAACACTGATGAAGAACGAACATTCTGCTATATTACCGGAAGGATCTGATGCCGAGTAATTCACTCTACTTAAACCTATCAAAAAATTATCACCCGGGTTAGATGATGATAAAATATGACTTATCATGCCGGAATTGTCCGATACCACCGGCGTAGACCATGTGACAGCCGCTGTAGGTTGGCCCAGGTCCGTTGCCATGGTTATGTTGTCAGGACAAGTGATGATGGGACTTTCGTCATCTGTGATCAAAGATGAAAAACGCGCTCATTGCGGTGAGGAAGTGATCGAAATTTTAAAAAGGTGATATATTTGGCGGCCATGCATCGTTGTTTGAAAATATTGTTAGTTGGACTAAACCCTTGAGAACGACAGGAAGACTAATACATAAAGTTTTTTACATTGTTAACGATCTTCTTCCAAAAGTATTAGACTTAGTCTCCTCATTTTAAACTGATTACTTGTCCGGCAAAAAAGAAACTGGTCATTAGTAATTTTCAACTACAACCACGTCATGAGTGTAAAATTGAACTTGCGATGACATCTGTCAGAACATGCCCACACCGAACAATGTTCCTTTGTTAATTCATTCCTACCTGCCAACCCTGAAGCCTATGACATAGGGACAAAATGTAGGGCGTATGGCCTCTTACCAATTTAGTCCAAGTTCCTCATTCTTCATAAATGAGTACTAGCTAGAGATACAGGTGTTATAGCCCATTGGATAGAGCGTCCACCTCACAATCGGAAGGTCGCGGGTTCGAACCCCGACCGGGTCATACCAAAGACTTAAAAGCATGGTACCTTCTATCTACCAGGTGATCAGCATTTTAAAACAGAGAACGGTAATAACAACATTTGTGCTTTGTAGGGCCCGCTGGGTGGACAGTATATTTGACTAAAATGGCTACCCTGGGTAAATAAAAAATATTATTGGTATTATTGGTCGGTATAGTATTGGTCGGTCAACGGGAGTGCACACCAACTTTGATTTTCAGTATTCACTAATTTATACATTTATTGTTTTGAACTACTTAAGGTTTCATATATGATTTTTGTTTTTGCATTTAAATTCAATTTGTGGTATTCTATCATAGACAGAAAACAGTGGGCTTAGAAACGCCCGTATTAAGCGCCAAATAAATGTTTTGTAGTAGTAGTGGTAGTAGTAGTAGTAGTAGTAGTAGTAGTGGTAGTAGTAGTAGTAGTAGTAGTAGTAGTCTCAGTAACGTCGATCTTGCTCACCAAAAACAACAACACTGAAATGACAAGAGGCTTCGTTCCCAGACGAATCCACGGCTGTGTACACCACAGTATGTTCACCAATCGGAAACGCGAATCCACTTTCAAAGTTTGGCCTCAGTGTGAAGGAATTAGAGTTGTCAGTAGCTTCTGGAGCGGTCCAGGTTCTAACACTAGTTTCCATTCCTTCGTCAGTAGGACCAGTGGAGTTCATCGGACATGGACTCAGCGATGGCGGCTCGCAATCTTAGAATGAAAAGATATTTCAGGATGAATTTAAGATTAATATTTCTGTTTCTCAGACAAAACAGAGGTTAGGAGTAGGGAAAGGGTCTGACGTATACGGTAGATATAAAGGATACATGTACAATAATTAAACTCAAAATCTAAATATCACTATCATTCTAATAACATTGGGTTTATAGCTCTTGTATATTGCACAGGGCTCTTATTTTGTAGTGTCTTCAATATACCAGTGTATTTACACAGAATAAACCACTTAATTAAAGCAAACAAAAAACTGTCAAAATTGATTTGGCAAAGCTATGTAGGATGTTTAACAGTCGTGCTGAAAAACGATCATTCTCAGCCATAATTACTACTCATGATTAAGAGTAACACGTGAGAGTTTAGCATATCAACTTATTATTGTAATAAATATGCATTCATTTGATTAGTATATTGGGGAAAGTGCTAAGTTTTTGTGTTTATTCAGCGAATACTGATTGTATAACTAACCATCACATTGTGTGCCATTACTGACACCTCTTCACCAAGTGCCTCAAGTTTCAATGTGTTTTCCCAAAGGAACATTTAACCCAGTGTCTGATATGCATAACAATCATTAATAAGGAATATTACTTTCACTGTTTTGGGGCGAGTTCCTTCTGTTAGTGCCTAAAAATTTGTTATACGAAAGGTTGATTATATTTTTGTAAACATAAAATGTCTTTGTTAAACTTATAGGAATCATAGGATCATCTTTTGTCAAGCGCATATACCTAATAATGTGATGACAAATTCACAACTCCCAAAATTGCCATTGATATCTACTGCTTCGTAATCCACTGTTGCTGCTGGTCCGAGAGAAAATGTCTCTCCGGCCATCCGGTTGCTTGTTACATCCCTAATTCCAACGTTGTCAATAGCAACAGGATCCTCCCACGTGACTGTAGCGTTCGATTCACCTTCCCCGAGTGTGACGTCAACATTTGCTGGACAAAATGTAAATCGTGGTTTTTCATCATCTGAAAGAGAAGTAATGAAGGAGACCATAAGGATAAATTAAAATGGATTTAAATCATTGACGGTGCATTCCATGAGAGAAAAAAGGCCAAATTTCTTCCCTTGTATTTTATTTCTTTCCAATTGAAACCACGAGGATACCCCTTAAAACGTAAAATTAATCCCAATGGCGTCCTTTATGAGTCCTGTAGGTGTGAGAGTATGCAGGTATGAGGTCATGGTATTCCAGGTATGTGAGTAGACCTTTATAGCTACCTTACCGGGTTCGCATCCTTCTCTTTTTGATGAAGTGTGTTGGATTCTTGCACAAGCTGAGGGATTTTGATGTCAACAGGGGACCTTCAGCTTTTCCGTATCCAAGGAACGAGGTACGGCGATGAAGTGTCTTGCCCATATACACCTACACATACCCATATACACCTACACAAACGTCGTAAATTGGGAGAGGCCAGGGTTTTATCTACTAACACATGACACCCCAACCAATGGAAATTGACCTTCAGGGAAACCTCTTCGTTACTTTTCCTGGAGATCCTGACAGCGAAGAGTACTTTGGACCAGTTGCCCTCAGAGATTTTGCTGGCTCATAATCATATGATTTCTCTTTCACTGGTTTGGCATTAATCCCAAAAGAAGATTATGTACCATTGTACCATACATTTGTAATCCCATTCTCAATAAATCACGTTAAAGTGATAGGCTAACATTGTGGAGCTTCAAATTAAAAAATTGTCAAACTTTGATATCCGAGCTACATAGTAATGTTCAAATGGACAAATAAACGCCCTAGAATACAAAAGTTTGGGAAGTTATGCTGCCAATGGCAAGGTATGCATGAATAAACATTCTACTCCGGTGGATGATAAAATAGCCTAGATCTGCACACAGTAAGTCTATGGGAGAATATGGGTAGGTAAATCCGGTCAATTTGAATGCTTGTAGATTTTCACTGTATTAAAGCACTAAATCATTTTGAAATACAATTTTTTCAGGGCTTCATTTTCAGACCTTCTCAAAGACACTTGGAGCGTGGAGGATTATGCAGCTCACAATTTTTTTAACTGTGGTAAATGTTAGCCAGTGGCTTTAAGGTAACTGGAAATCTCTCTTTTATTTTTCAGCGACACCTACCTATAACAGTGACGTCAAATTCACAACGAGCGACGTTTCCCGATCGGTCGACGGCAACATAAGTAACGACAGTTGAACCCAAGCTGAAGCGTTCTCCTGGCTGATGGGTAGAAGTATAGGAGTAGTTACCCGAATTATCGTCGATAGAGGGGGCTGTCCATCTGACATTTGCCGTTTGTGAGCCCTCATCGGTAGACCGGGTCAATGATGGAGGACACTCCAATATTTCCGGAGGTTCTGTGTCTGAAATCACATCCATGAAAGTTTTATATTTCGTTTTTACGCTTATTTTTTTTAATCATGTTCATCATTGTTAACTCAATTTTGTCCCAAGACGACGGGAACGCAAACAAACCAAGTAAATTGCGTCTTATACCCATAAAATTGGTCTATTATCAATAATTTGCCCCATTTTTCACACAATCTCGTCAGAGTTTAAACAAATTCGTCACACCCGATGATCATCCCGACGATCAAATTCGTCTTTATGCAACCGATTACACGAATTTTCGTTCAAACTCATCAAAGAATTGTACATGATTATAATAGCCGACGGATTTAATAGTCTAAATATTTATTTTTTGAAAAATCATTAATTTCTAAAACATTTACCTTGAATTATTATCAAGAATTGACAGCTGTTCCAGTTTCCAGATTTATCTGTTGCTGCGTAAGTCACCAACGTCGTTCCAATTACACACTGCATCCCAATTATCGGCAACAGTGAGAGCTGGCCATTCTACCGTGGCATAAGGCAAACTGACATCTGTGTTGCGCATTATGTCGTTAGGACAATTTTCGATAACTGGTGGTTCAATATCTGAGTGAAAAACATCATAGTTATTAGAATATCGCCTCTAAATGTCTAAATGTACGTGAAATATCAGATTACATCAAAAGTTGATACAA
>JZLH01S0162487.1:7192-26832 GCA_001188425.1 Eucidaris tribuloides
AAGGAGAGCTATGTGTTTCCACTCCTTCTATAACACCTCTCTGATTATAGCAACTCATGCAGCGAACACACAGAAATATAAGACAGTCAATTCCAAAAACTTGCATCTTCAAAGCTTTACAGCCACAGGCTAACAATGACCACAGTTTAAAACCATGTGAGTTACATAATCCTCCATGCTCTAAGTGTCTTTTGATAAGGTCTAGAAATGAAGCCCTGAAAAAAAATTGTATTTCAAACTGATTGTTTAGAGCTTTAGAAAAAGTGACAATCTACTAGTACACAGGTTGACCAGATTCGCCATACCATTTCCTCCCATAGACTTGTGTGTAGATCTGGCTTATTTCATATTCCACTGCAGTGGAAATTCATGGGTGACATTCATTCAAGCATATCTTGCCAGTGACAGCATAACTTTAAAAAAAAAATTGTATTCTAGAGTGTTTATTTGTCCATTGTAACATTATCATGTGGCTCAGATATCACAGTTTGACAAGTTTTTAAATTGAAGCTCCACAATGTTAGCTTACGTCTTGAAGGAATTTTAAGTTTGTTTACACTACCAGAAAATGACCACAGCAGACTGAATGCCCAATACATTTTACCCCTGACACCTTTTCACAATGTTTGTGTGAAATGTGTTGTGCGAGTCTCTGGTGGATTGTCTGGGATCTCAATGGTCAAATGTTTTGTCATAAGACACTCTTCTGTTCCGATAATTTGTGAAAAGTGAAGAATTACATATCAAATGTTCATTGAGTAGGTTTAGGGTTCAATACCCTACAAGGTTTCATTTAACAATATGTTCAACCTGCAGACAAATGTATATGTAGCATACAAGGGAAAGGGGGTTGAAAGGGCCTTCCATGACCATTGGGTTCCAATAGCAATGATTAGTCGAAGAGATGCCCCACTTCATTAAAATATGCAAAATATGTGTTTTATAATTTTCTGTAAATATCACACATGTACATGTATTTAATAATTTTCTGTAATATCTGAATTCAAAATTGGACATCAAGTCATTGTTACAATTAAGACCGCTTTTGCAAAAAACATTTACCAGAAAAACACTTTATTTTGGCCATAGTTTTTTTCCTGTGGTAAAATTAATGGTACAATTATTTTTATGAGTATTTTAGGTTTTACCTGAGAGATCTCTCTGGTAAAATCTAATACAATAGAGCCCCAGTGTGTTCCTACAACAATCACAGAAATATTCTGAGAAAGTTCACATAGCTAAAAATAACACATTTTGTACCCCACCCCTCAGAAAAAGAAAAACAAAATCACACACATTTATATGTCATTCACTGAAAACAAAAATATTAGCATTTCTTTTCAGGATAAAAGAACTTCCCAGGCTACTTGCAAAGTTTGTAAGCACACCAGTTCATGAGAGCAACAATGCTGGAACTTAAGTATTGTTTGAATATTCAGCCCAAATCTTGCAACACACCCATATTCAACAACAAGTAAGCACTCATGTACAAAATTCAAAAAAAAAATTTCCCCTGTACATCATACTACACTCACAAATATTTTCTCTGAGTATAATTTCAAAAGTTTAAAGCCCAATAGACCAAGGGTCCGATAGACCAAGGGTCCGATAGACCAAGGGTCCGATAGACCAAGGGTCCGATAGACCAAGGGTCCGATAGACCAAGGGTCCGATAGACCAAGGGTCCGATTGACCAAGGGTCCGATAGACCAAGGGTCCGATAGACCAAGGGTTCGATAGACCAAGGGTCCGATAGACCAAGGGTCCGATAGACCAAGGGTCCGATAAACCAATGTCGCAGTTTGTGTGTCTAAAAATCTGCCTTAGGTTGGTTTAATTGTGCAAATTGAATTGGAATGAAGAAAGAAAGAGAGAGAGAACTACGTACGTTCTCTAACTATAATTAAACATATTAAACTGCTAATCATGCATTTAAACCTAGATTTCATGATTTTTGTCTATCAGGTACACCATCCATTGGCACCACACAAATCCTGCGGTCTATTGGACCCTTGGTCTATTGGTCTAACGCAATCTTGGTCTATCGTACTCTTGGTCTATCGCACTCTTGGTCTATCACACTCTTTGTCTGTCGCACTCTTGATCTATATGGATTCCCCCTTTAAAAATTCCTGAAAACGTTCATGAATACAGTTTCTTAGTAAAAGTTGAGCAAACCCTACAATACCTTGAATTATTCTACGTATATGGAAGGAGTTTTCCGACTTGGGAAAATAAGCTTCATTCAAACTCTCTGTGGCTCCTATCTACCTTGACATATTGGCGTCGGGGTGGTTAAGGTTTGGGGTTATGTTTTGTGAGGGGACCTGTTAGGCGACGGCCGTGTTCTGTGGGAGCCCGTTTTTGGCGCGCTGGTTTCGGCATGCCTACATGAGGGAAGACAAAAGCAGAAAAACAAAAAAGGGGGGAGTCAGCCAAAGGAATAAGAATGCTGGAGGTGTTCTATTTTGGATCAAGTACCATAATTTGTTTTCAAGACCGATATCATGCTCCTTCACCTAACACTATCTCAAGCGTCCCCATGCTACTAGTACCAGTCAAATTTATTAACCCTTTCCCTCTGAGATTCTGTAATTCCCATAGAGTTCATACATGAAATATCTGGTTACAGGAGCCAATGGGTTAAGTTCTACAGCAAGACAGTGGTTACGATGGAAACAGATTTTGTTTATTATGTTGCAACCAGTCATTCACCACCAAGATAGAGACGTTATATTTGACAATGTGCAAAATGCACAGAGAATGTTGAATTTAAGTATGATCATGCATAAGTCATTCCAACTATAAATGTTTACGAATGAAATATTTCCTACCATTTCCTCATATATGTATCTCAATATATTATTATATAGAGTGTTATAATATCCACATATAAACAACACAGAGACAGACATAAATACACTGACATAAATCCCCTCATCACTCACACACACTCACAAACGGGTCAAACAGACATGCATATTTCACTATGCCGCATCATAACCTGTTCCAACTCACAAAATCCCAAATCACACTAAAGGAACTTGAAAACAAAACACATCTATTGTTTTAAAAGAAGACACAGTTTCACACACACTTGGTAACTGGGAGAGTATGCACATATATTTAATTAGAATGAAAGTCAATTTACAATGCAATTTTTGGGGGGATACTACATCAACCTTGTCTACACCCCCCCACCCAACCGAGTTTACCCCGCCCCAACCCCACTCGAACCCATTGCTCCTGAAACATACATTCACTTTACTGTTTTGCAAAGAAAGTCATTATAAAATTCTGACATATTTCCGCTATGTCAAGTACTGGATAATAATAACATCGAGAAATAATGACTTTGAATTTCATTTTCCCACTTATATCAAAGTCACATACATTGCTGTGTATAATCATATAATAATTATGTTTCAATTATCTAACAAAATGAAAATACATACACTGTACAATATGTATAATTCTATATGCATAATTATGAACAAATCACAGGCCCCTAAATATGTTTATTGTCTTTTACGGTTGATATTGGCACGAATGTTTGAGATCTTAGTCTGAGATTACTGGCAAGTATGATCACACTTTAGTCTTAAATTAATCACTTAATCACAATACACCTATTATTAAATTACATAAAAGATTTTCTATAAAAAATGGAATTGAAAGGGGTATATGCAGGTTACATGTATGTACTCCATTGCCCATAAACAGCAAAAGAGAATGAAAAGGTTATGCCCAATATGGGCAGATAAATCGGTGTATAGTAATGCATAAGGTTTTCCCCCCAGAGACTTATGGCCAGAAAGTGTTAATAAGGTTAGCTACTATTATATTATATAAATATTATTAGTCATTAATTCATATGTAAATTTCTGTGAGAAACTGCTCTAGAACAACCATAATAAAATTCAAGGATTATACAAATAATTGTTTTGGGGTCGAGGAAAGGGATTCAAGGGTCAGTAAGGGGCATAGTGCAGCAACATAATCATTGGAACATTTTAATAGCAGCAGTAATACATGTTGGACAACAAATTTGGGTTTATTTAAACAGTTGTTAATGTGTAATGTGTCTCTTAAGCTTTTACTTAGATAATATACATGATTTTACGAACACAGACACAGATTTGAGCAAGTTTCCACAATTTTCAGTTAAAGGCATTGTATAACAATGTTTCCAGTTTAAAAAATCTGAGCTACATGATTCCCCATGCTACCAGTGTCTCTGATACGGTCTAAAAATGAAGCCCTGAAAAAATTGCAGTTTAAACCAATGTTTAAGTGCTTTGAAAAAGTGAAAATCATTGAGAGACCATGCCAGTTTTCCCCCATAGACTGCTGTGTTGCAGAATTTCCTATCGGCCGAGATAAAATTAATGTGCCAATTTGTATCTGAACATATTTTACTAGTGACAGCATAACTCTTTAAACTTTTGTGTTTTAGGGTGTTTATTTGTCCATTCAAACACTGTCAGATATGTCAGATAGCAAAGTTCGATAATTTTTTAAACCGGTCTTCCACAGTGTTATATAGTGTCTTTAAATTATACTACATGGCATTGGCCCATGATATACCCTTAGAAGGTACAGAAAGCTACAGGGTTATGTATTTTACTATTATTTACTAGTCGGGGGGGGGGGGGGGGTACAAGAGAAATTAAATACTGGTATGTTCATGCTTGATTCCCCTGAAGTAAAAATATTACAGACAAATCCTTCCAGCTGGGAAATCCACTCCCACTGGTGTATTGGTATATGTTCAACCCATTTGGTTCTTGAGGCATTTTCATGACATTTCCAATCATGGCATTTGCCTTTAACAGGATCAACCGCCATATATCTTAACAAGCAGACTAATGATCTTATTGTTTCACTGCCATTTATACTATCAGTTTTAATTCAATGTAAAGACAGCACCTGGATTACTGTAGAACATTTATTACATTCTTTATGATTTTAATAATTTAAATTCATATTCAGTCAATCAGTCATTTGGATACCAATACCATGCCATCACAATTCTTCATCAACAACTTCATATTTTTCAAGTCATCATTGTGTCAATTTGGCTTGTCCAAATGAATGCAAACCACGCATGGAAAACATTAAGCTTGTTCGAACATATCATCTTGAGTGCTGCGACAAAAACCTAATTAGTGCTGATGAACGGCTAGGTCCTGTTTCATAAAAGTTAGAATCATGTTATCTTGCCATTCTACAGGCAACTACCATGGCAACGGTGCTTGACAGCCAATGAGAGCCTTGGATTTTTACACAAATTGAAGTAGAATGGCAAGTTAATATGTCACGTTTTATGAAACGAGGCCCTGCTGGTGTAAAAATGACATCACAAGTGGCTGGATTCAGAAAATATGGAATGTTGAAACAACATCCCTTACACAGCATGCCAAAAAAAAATTATGTAAGTGAAAAGTGCCCTCCTTGGCAACTAGAAATACTGTTGTGAGATGAAGTTTACATCAACTTCCAGGGCAAAATCTTAGCTTTCAAATGCTATTTGTTCTGTTCAATTTGCTTGTTTTAATCTCGACATGTGTTGTAAACAACAAAAGGGTGAAATCACAATTGTGCCACTTTTACTAGGGACTGTAGTAAAAGCGGCACGATTGTGATTTTACCTTTTCGTTGTGAACTACGCATATCTCGAGATTAAAACAAGCAAATTGAACACAACAAACAGCATTTGAAAGCTAAGACTGTGCACTTGATGGTGATGTAAGCATCAGGTCACAAAACCAGTTTCTAATTACCAAAAAAGGGTAATTTTTTTTATACACCCTGTACTACATAGATGAATGTCGCTTATCTTCTTCACAAGAAGACCACAGAAAAGTTTGTCAGCGGATTTCTATATTTGTGTGTTGTAATCTAAGCCACTGCAGCTTCAATGTATTAAAGGCATTGTTCAACAATGTTGCAGTTAAAAAAAAATGTGAGCTACATGGTCCTCATGCTACAACTGTCTCTGACAAAGTCTAAATATGAGGCCCTGAAAAAATAGCCATTCAAAATGATCATTAAGTGCTTTGAAAAAGTGAAAATCATTGACCCACCATCCCAGTTTTTCCTCAAAGACTGCTGTCTTATAGAATTTTTGTCCAAAGGACAATAATGCATGTGCTCATTTTCATCTGTATATATTCTGCTTGTGACAGCATTACTATCTAAAGTTTTGTGTTTTGGTGTGTTTATTTATCCATTCTAACACTGTCAGATAGCAAAGTTTGACAACTTGGACTTCGCAATGTTATACAATGCCTTTAAGTTGTTGAATAATATAAGGAGGGTAGGAAGAGGGGAAGGGGAGGGGAGGGGAGAAGGGAGGAGGAGGGATGGAGAGTGTGGCACACCAAACGCCTTGATTCCTATTTCTCTTAAACTTAAGTCAAAGTAACAATAAAATTATGGTACCATTATCAACATTATCAATATCTTACACATCAATATAATTCACTTTCTGGAATGAATAGTTATACATTTTTCACACAAAGAAAAAAACAAATTCCAATAATCTCAAACATCTTACACATCTGCATATCCAATTTGTTATCTTCGTATAGCAAAAAAATATAGATAATACTTTTTTGTACATTCATTTTAAAACACTGATTATTTATTGATATCTTTATCAAGAAATGCCCTCGAGACATATTAACAGCACACACACAAAACGCATTAACAATATCCACGCTCTATGGCTATACGAACGTGGGGGTGTATAAAAGGAAAACCAACGTAGATAATGGTATCAAGTATTCATGATTTCATCTATACATATTCTGCTCTGTGTAATTAAACAACATATCTACATACTCACATTTCCATACATAACATACATAGACCAAGAGAGACGTATACAGACAATCAAACAACACACATGCATGCATACACCCAGACACACATACATTCGGCACACACACACACACACACACACACACACACACACACACACACACACACACACACACACACACACACACACACACACACACTACGTCGACACACACACACACACACACACACACACACACACACACACACACACACACACACACACACACACATACACACACACATAAACTGGTATACAAACTCTCTCTCATATTATTTGACTCAAGTGCATTTTTAATTTATTTTGTACAATATCTGACATTTGAAAAAAAGTGTGCTGATCCATGATTTCTTATGCAATGCTACCATTTTTCTCTCTTAGATATCTACACATACATTGTAAAGTAAACTGGTTTGATGATGGAATGGAAGGACGTGGGGTTACATTGGAGGGGCAATAGAGAAGGTGGGGATGTTGTAGGATACATAAATGACAATAAATAAGGATTTATGATGACAGTCATCAAACTTGGATTGAGAGAATGTCAGGATGGTGGGTAGGGAGATTAGTTGGAGAAGAAAAATAAAACAAAAAACAAGAAGATTGGTTGAAGACCCATGAAATAGGAGCACAAAAGATAGAGGAAGGTCAGAGGAAAGACGATTAGGGGTGTAATGGTTCTAGAACAACTACACCCAGAACTACACCCCGGACAACTACCCCATCCCCAGATACTGACCCCTCACAATATCCCCACAGTTGAGACAACTACCATACAGACCTCTAACCCCTGGACATTTTCCCCTTCCCTCAATGGTTAAGCCTTAGGAAAGTTACCCCTGGAACAACTACCTTATTGGTAATTGTCAAACAGGTCCAGTAGTTTTTTGGCTAAGTGTCTTACAAGGGTAGTTGTCGGGGGGTGGGGGGGGAGGGTGGGGGTGTAATTATTCAGACGCAACTGTCCAGGGATGAAATATCCAGAGTGTACAGTTGTACTAGAAACAGAAGGGATAACTTGGGCACAGAAAATAGGATTAGGGTTGAAACACAGATGGATAGCAGGGGAAAAGGAGGAGAGGTTTAAAGAGCAAATAAAAAATGGATATAACATGGGGCAGGGACAAATAAGTGGGTGGACAGATGAGTGGGAGTTGGGGGAAGAGCTACATGGTAACAGTACAAGTTCGCATCGGGCCCAAATTATGTGAAGAACAGGTGGAATCCTGATTTATGATGATTTATGATGATTCACTGGTTTTACATCAAAGAGTGAAAATAGATTGGCACACATAGTAAGTCAGCTAGTGGTTCGTTCATACAATATGTTGACTGTTCTTCTATTATATTAAAGGGAATATATTAAAATTTAAAACTTGGGGTGGGGGTGGGGCTTTGGACTATGGCAGAAATAACTTTTGATGAGATGAAAAGAATAAAAGACAAAAGAATGATACAAAAGCTGATAGTACAGGAATTTGATTAGTACTTACAAAAAGAGGGGCGGGGTGTATGCAAGTAGAATGATCACGTCATTCCACTGTCTACACTTTTATCTATTATACTCATCATACTCCTCTTTCTAACGCGAGTCACCCTGTAAGTTGCAAAAACATGTCCTTTACGTCTGTCGACAGACACATTCTCATGAGTGCACATATGAAAAATGCGTAACTTGCATAATATCCACGTTTGCACTTGCACACACACACAAACGGACAAAGAGACAAACAGGTAATACACATACATACATACACTCATCATTCCATGCACTGTACCATTTTGACGACCTGTGCATCATGTTTGTTTCTACACAAATACAAGGTACTTTGGTCAGCTTTCTTGTTGTGAAATTCTTTTCCTATCACATTTCATACTTACAAAAAAGATGTTTACTCCCATTTTGGTAATGCTCGAAAGTGCAAAACAACAAAAACAAATCCATTTTTTTTTGTATTACAAAAAGAAAAACCTCTGTTTCTCCACACCTTCAAGGTATTCTACCAAGGTACTTTTGTTTTTGTCAGCATTTTGTCAGAACTCCAAATCAAGGCGCCATGTATAAATAGAGCACTATCGAGACGGCGGCTACCCCTATACCCACTCCCACACCTAGACGTATTAATGACCTTTTCTGCTGCCAGTATTCCGATCGCCTCTGCTTGCGTCTCATCTCGGACAGCTTCTCGTTCAGCTTGGCGTTCTTCTCTTCCCTCTTCCTTTTCCTGAGGTCCTTGTTCTCGGTGTTCGTCTCGTGAACTCTGTTCAGATGGATTGAAATAATTAGAAATAATACCAATTGATGAGTCTTTTCATTACTACATTGTCTGGCGATAACTTTTGATATCATTATTCACATGATTAAAATACGAAGATCTCTCCTTCAGCCCTCCCAAAACACAGCAAAACATTATTCAAGTCCTTCGGCTATTTATAAAGGACTTGCCTGTGAAATCTGAAGATCAGAAATTACCTAGATTTTGACAAATGAACAAAAAACCAATAGTTGAGTAGTGTAAGTTCTAGGCACTCAGTTTAAATCTCACTTCAGGCATATTACAATACGTATGCAATACCAGACGGTTGACCTACTTCTGTGCTGGCATGTGTCAGGCACAAAAGGATTGCAAGGTCATCTACGTGCACTTTATAGCTCTCAGTGGCACTGTCCATTGAGGTAAAAAGTGACCTGCATGCACTGTCTAAAAACAGACTTTACTAATAGTAGAATTGTTTCACTAGATAAAAAAAAAATCAAATCCAAGTCTAAAACATTTACTATAATTCCACTAAAACTGCATTTCTAGCTCCTATATTTTGCTAAAGGTTCTTAAAAGCATTTTCTTTAATATGCCAGTGTATTTGCACAATGGTAAATTTTAGGCATGCAAAAGAGACACCTGGCCATTAAAGTGATAGGCTAACAATGTGGAGCTTCTATTAAAAAAATTGTCAAACTTTGATATCTGAGCTACATAGTAGTGTTCAAATGGACAAATAAACACCCTAGAATACAAAATTTTGGAAAGTTATGCTGCCAATGGCAAGGTATGAATGAATAAACAATTAATACTCGGGGCAAGTACAAAATGGCCTAGATCTACACCAGTAAGTCTGTGGGAGGAAATGGGGAGGTGAATTCGGTCAACTTACAATTTGCACTTTTTTAAAGCACTAAATCTTCATTTTGAAATACAATTTTTCCAGGGTTTTATTTTTAGAACTTATCAAAGACACTTTGAGAGTGGAAGATTATGTAGCTCACATTTTTTTAACTGTGGTAAATGTTAGCCAATGGCTTTAACCCTTAGGCTACTTGCGAAGGCCATGAATGTGAAACTTGAAGATCTTTTATTTGTTTTTCGGTTAAACAAAGTGTTCTTTTTTTCCTAATAAGTAAACATGACAAGTCAAAATGAATACTGGAACTATAAGAAAATATGTCTGCAAGCTTGAATCTAAGTTGTAGTTTGTGAAAAATGTTGGAAACCCTGCTTTTATTTTATGCCCATTTTGACACTTTTGGGGTCTATTAAGACAAAGAATTTGAGATTTTATGATCTTCAAATATGGTTCTTTCCGATAAACAGTGTCTAAAAAGAGCCAATGTGTGCCAACTTTGGTTGGTTTTCATCTGTGTTTCATGATTTATTGCAAATGTTTAATTTGCATATCCCTCACATCCACATATTGTGTTCTAAATCAGTCTTTAATGATTGGGTACAACATAAGTAATTATCATCATTAAAGCATTCCTTCCTGTGAAAGTTACTGGTAATTATACAATCAAACATAATTATTTTGTTTGTCCTGCTAGGAAGAACCAGTTAAGCACACAAATAACATATTTTTAAGCTTGGCAATGAACATTGCTGAAAGAGGACTGAACTGTTGCAACTCCATCCCTTAAACCTCCTTAGTTACTGTATAAATGCTGAAAAGTTTTACACAGCTTTTTTAAAAACCAAAATAAGCTATTTGTCTTCATAATTATTCATTAATAAAGTCCAGAAAAATGAATATGGAATAAATTGCACCCAGCAGAATTGTACCCTCTTTAACTGCCACTTGCGTTCATATCAATACAAATAATATATTCTTTATAGTCTTTAAAAACAGACAGTATAAATTTTCAAATGCCTTGCATATCACGACACAAATAACCAAGCTCGGGTACAGTTATATTCCCTTATCTTAAAAAAAAAAAACCTAGCTTCTCACCTCGAATTCTGTTCTGCTTGTATAGATGTCTTCCCATCACTGTTGACATCTTTTGCATTGTCTTGTGTGCTATTTTCTTCAGCCTTTTGTGGTAACGTCTGTCCATCTTGTGTCGGGGGAGCTCGAGACTGGGGCCTCTTGGGGGGTAAAGGAGGGGGCTGGGCTTCAAAGTCAGAATCCTGCTCATGCAAATAACAGAAATAGATAAATGCATAAATAAATAGATAGCTAGATAAATATATAAAGATACAAGAATGAATGAAAATACATAAATAAATAAAATATATAAATAAATATACATACATGTACATAATAATATACAAATAAAAAAACAAATAGGTAACTACACAAACAAATAAAACATGTAAACAAATGGATCAGTAACTGACTAACTCCTTGAGGTAAGTAACAAGAAAAATAAATTAATACATCAGTAAAGAAATGAAAATATATTTTTGTAACAAAGTATGTACATGTATGTTACCTTCCACTGTAAAGGGATTTCTGGAAATAAGTGCACCAGTTTTACGTGGAAATTGAGAATTTCTAGTTTCACAAATATATGAAGAATGAATAAATAATCTCCAAGGAGATTTTTTTTTTTTTTTTTTTAAACTTCATGGATGCATTGATAGACAGGTGGGATTTCTATTTCCTTGAAGAATGTACATTATCACACACCACAAGCACAATTTTAGGAAAATGACTATGTAAGTGGAAATTGAAATAACCTTTTTCTCCTCAAATAAGATTATCAAAAGATTTTCACTTTTTACCAAAGAAAAAACGTGAACCTCATGAGTACATTCTGACTGGTGGAATTTTTTATAGTGTGAAAAAAAATATATATTATCATCATCCACCATAATGCAAAATTATTGGAAATAATTGTGCAAGTGGAAATTAACACAAACCAGTTCTACTGAAATAAAATTATTATTGAATTTTTCTCCAAAAGGAAAAAAAAAGGTGACTTCATGACGACATTTATCGACCAGTGTAATTTCTATTTCTTTGAAAATATATGTTATCATCCACCACAATGCAAAATTGTTGGAAATGGCTGTGTAAGTAGAAATCAAAATAACTTAGTACTACCATATAAGATGGATTATTGAATTTTCTCCAAATTTTCTCCTTTTTTCTTAAACCACAGAGATGAACTTCATGAATACATCTATAGCCTGGTGGAATTTCTGTTTCTTTGAAAAATGTATATTATCATCCACCATAATGCAAAGTTTTTTTTAAATGATTGTGTATGCTGAAATTAAACTAACCTAGTACTTCCAAAATAAGATAATCATTTAATTTTTCCACAAAAGAAACTGGTACATTTCATCAATACGTTAACACTGGTGGAATTTCTGTTTCTTTGAAAGAGGTATACTATCATCCACTATAATGCAAAAGTTTTGGAAATGATTGTGTGCATGGCATTTAAAGTGATAGGCTACCATTGTGGAGCTTCAATTTAAAAAATTGTCAAACTTTGATATCTGAGCTATATAGTAGTGTTTGAATGTACAAATAAACACCCTAGAATACAAAAGTTTGGAAGTTTATGCTGCCACTGGCAAGATATGAATGAATAAACAATTAAAACTCGGGGCGAGCAAAAATAGCCCAGATTTACACACAGTAAGTCTATGGGAAGAAATGGGGAGGTGAATCCGGTCACTCAATGATTTTCACTTTTTTGAAGCACTAAATAATCATTTTGAAATACAATTTTTTCAGGGCTTCATATTTAGACCTTATCAAAGACACTGGTAGCATGGGGAATCATGTAGCTGAGATTTTTTTAATCGTGGTAAATGTTAGCCTATCACTTTAACCTGTTGGAGACTAAGTACGAGTTAACTTGTGTTGGGGTCTATGGAAAATGTGTGTTATAGTGAAATCAAATTTGTCTCCAACAGATAACCAATTTTGAGTAGTACTACTAAAATGACACAAATTATAGATTTTCTTTTTGCCAAAAGAGATGATTTCAGCCATGAAATAGTGCATTAATTTACACTTTCCATATCATCCTGCAAATTCTTCATATAAAAAGGATAGAAATATTAGTATTACTTGGTAATAAAATGTTCAGTCCCATCACCATTTACCACTGTTAAAAGGAAAACAGGAGCAAGGTAGATTGTGTGGGGCTCACTCTGTAATGCAATTTATATTCAATTTCTGTCTTTTGCCTTGTGTTTAAATTTATTTTGATTGATTTATATCTATAAATGTATACATTTATATCTATAAAGTATATTTATTCATTCATGTATCTATTAACTATTTATTTTATTTTATTTTAATTTTTTTTTCTTTTTTTTTGGGGGGGGGGTAAGGCAGTTCTTGTATTAATGACATAATCTGGCCATTTATAATGCTTGTAAGCAGTCTGTCCAATGAGGTCATAAAATTGCGAGCAGAAACAAAGAAGATGAAAATCATCGCAAGCCACATATTACATTCCATTCGTCAGCTGTGATATTTGAGTCAGGAGCACAATTTCCTCTTTCTGGGATAATCTAAATATGATTCAAGTTCAGTACAGTGTCTCTCAAAAAAAATTGTGAAAGTGAAAAGTGCACTCATTGGCAATTAGAAAATACTTTGTGATGTGTAGCTAGCATCAAAGTCGAGGGCATAGTCTCTGCTATCAAATATCATTTGTCATTTTGTTTTATTTTGATCTTGAGATAAGTTTGGTTAACCATAAAAGGGCAAAATCAATTGTGTCACTTTTCCTAGGGAAGAGGGCCTGATGCAATCATTGAATGTAGTAAAAGTGGCACAATTGTAATTTTACCTTTTTGTTGTTAACTTTAACATATCTCCAGATTAAAACAACCAAACTGAACAGAACAAACAGGACTTGAAAGCTAAGACTGTGCCCTTGATGTTGATGAAAGCATAAGGTCACAAAAGTACATTCTAACTGACAAAGAGGACACTTTTCACTTGCACAATTATTTTTGAGACATGATGTACAATCCCACTGACTAGTTGGTGGCTGTGGTGATGATTCCACAAAGAACTGTACACCAGCCACACAGTGTGACCTTTAGTTACTGCTCTGACTTTGCACACCCCCTGAATTTCAGAAATAGATTCAAAACGCACTAAAGTGGCATGTTTACAACCAATTCAGGGCAACTTTATCCTAATTTTACTGATAAGTTTGAAATGGTACTCCAGACATAACATTTTTTTTCAGGCTCTAAGATTACCACACACCCCTGTCTACAGTGGAATACATTCACAATGCACCACTTTCCCCGAAGTTCATTGTCTCTGTGGTAAACAATGTGCGTATTCTATTAACAATTACAACCGGATAACATACTAACGGTAGAAACACAACACATCGCTTTCCCCGAATTTCATTGTCCCTAGCAAACAATGGTTTTATGTGGAATGTGCTATTTAATGTACTGGTGCAAAAATAAATGTTTGTTTTCATAGGCACTACAGAACCATGAACAATACTCAACATGAAAATACAATTTTTTTTTGTCTTTTTATTATCTTCTTGTCATGCATGAGGTGCTTTTATAAATCATAGGTCAAGTGATGTTTCGGGAAAACACATAAAACATTACAAGTTGACATTTCTACACAAAACAGAAAGGTTTAAGGTATCCAACACCTCAAACTGATGTTCCCGACTAGTATTTTTTTTTTTTTTTTTACTTCCTTCAAAAGAAAAGAAGTCTTGTGCAGAATTCATGACACCTGATTTTGTTCTTTGGATGAGAATCAACTTTACACAAATTTTCATCTTTCAAATTCTGTCAAATTAAAATGATTAACACTTCTGACTTCAGGTTACACACGCCTGAAAAAGCTGTGGTCAATTTCTACGTTACAGCAAATCCCATCCCCTGCCCCCCCCCCCAAAAAAATAAATTCTTTTGTACAACTGATGAGGCAATTACCTTGGAAAAACAAACATGCAGATTGAATATGCAAAAAGATGTATAGTCAAGAAAATAAAGCAACACACCAAATCAGAACTGTACCAGTGTTGAATCCAATGCCAGTCTCGGGGCCAATTTCTGGTGGCCTCGGTCTCGGTCCGAGCCACCTGTACAAACCCTATGGAAAGGTTGTGTTTTGGGACGGCCTTGATCTTGGAACCAGTGGTCTCAGACACAACACTGGTACTTAGAATGGAGGTTGACATAGTGTCTATATCATGTAAAGCAATTTGTTTCAAAACAGGACCTCCTCCTCCTCTTCCTCCTCCTTTTTTCCTCCTCCTCCTCCACCTCTTCCTCCTCCTCCTCTTTCTCTTTCTCCGCTTCTTTCTCTTCCTTAGGGCCACTGCACACTACACGATCGGTCTACGATCTGAAGAAAATAACAGCGTTTGATATAAACATTTCAAGACATCACAATCTGTTCATTAAGGTTCTGAATAGTCATCCAGATCGTAAAATAAAAAATATGGCCCGTTTTGAGCTCTCTAGTCGGAAGAAAAGCCAAATCGGCTCTGAATCGTAGTGATGTCAAAGAAATCCTAAAACTGTCTACGATTGAAAATAATTTGGCCCTTACTCTGAGTTCAAGGCTGACAGCGCACCAAAATCTCATTTTAAGTATTCATATTATCGTTTAGAACCCAAATCAATATGTTTTATTTGTTGAAATGCCTATATTAAATGCTACTGCAATTCAATGCCAAAATCAACCCGTAGACAGTTGTGTAGTGTGCGGTGGCCCTTAAACACCCTCTGTGAAGATGGATCATAGTGTCTTACTTCCACCGGTAATGAGTCCAAACTGTCTCCTCTGAGTATGACCCTTGACCCTTCTAGCACCGCACAGTAGGAGAACCTCAGCTGCTGCCACGTCTGTATAAGTCCCAGTCGGTAGCGCCGCATGTCCAGAAGCTGCTTCTTTAAGTTGATCCCTGAGGTGTTGCCATCATTTTCAATCTTCAGAAATCAATCAAATCGATCAATCAAAAGAATCATTACATTAGATATCTAAAAATTGTGCTCATATTTAATTGGAAAATGATTACATAAATGGTACCCTGGTGTACCAAATAGAAATTTTGTTTGTTTTGTTGAATTATTTATTTTTCAGCACTGTACCCTGGGTTACACAGCCATGTACAACATCTTTTTTTAATGCATCAATGTAACCTCGCTCACTGAATTTGAATTTTACACAGCTGTTAAACCAGTCTGACTGCCAGGCCTGATTTGTGTATCATCTAGTGAAAACTGAATATTTAATGATCAAAGCTTACACAGTCAGAACTTACACCAGCGCAGTTGGATGATTGTCAAGCAACGTTTGCTACGTTTGGTCTCTACAAAATTCAAAATTAGTAGGTTAAATCTACATCCAGTGTCTGAAACCTAGACACCCATTACAAAACAAATCTTGAGTAACAGCCCAGTTTCAAATGATTTATTGTTTATATTTCTCAAACCTTAGATTATCTATGAATCCCAAATTTTGAACACTACAATGTACTATCTGTAGTTGGACCAAATCTGAGCAAAAACAGTTTGGAGTACAAATACAAAATACATCCTTTAATCAAAGACCAGAGACTTTCATTTTCTATAACTGAAATTCTGTTGTCTAATAATTTAAATTCTGTTTTCTTTCATATTTCTCTCAGCTTTCCATTTTCAAAAACTGAAATTCTGTTTTCTTAAAATTAAAAAAAGAATGTCTAAATTGTTATTAATTTATTAATCATTTATTTATTCAGCATTGAGCATTGTCTGTTTCAATTAAAGCCCTTTCTACAAGGAACATGTCATTAGGTCTTAGTCTTGGTCTTAACCACCAAGACCAAAAGAAAAATGATCCTATAACTGGTCTGGCCCACAATACAGCAAGACAGACTGTTAACAGCTACACACATTCTCTTACTGTAAGAAAACTTTACCTGTACAAGGCTAGAGTCCACTAAACAGAAGGTGCCTGATCTCCCCACGCCAGCGCTACAGTGAATGACCGGAGGTCCCACGTTGTCGTCTAGTGACCCTGACTTCCGTACATGATGGAGGAATCGCAGGAAGGCTGCCGGCGACTGAGGAACACTGAAGTCAGACCATCGTGTATAGTGGAAATGTAAGATCTCTTTGGTTTTTTGTGACTGGATGGAATGAAAGTGAGAGACAGGAGAAAGAAAATGTCCATTAATTTTGTTCCCCTTTCAATATCCAATGACAAAAGCACTAAAATTTATTTTGCACAAACTGGTAAAACTTGCAGTGAAAGCAGCCGAGTATCAGGATATAATGTATGTGTGCATGTGTGTGTGTGTGTGTGTGTCTGTCTGTCTGTATGTGAGTGTATGATTGTAAAAGTAATTTCAATAACTATTACTCCAAAGCATGCGATGAAAGATAAACATAGAAAAAATAATGTGATGTGATAGTAAAGTAATCACAATCAGATATTTAAAACACAAATTTCCCATGGACCACAGCCCAAATGTAGACGGAACTAGTTCTGAACAGATAAACTCTTAATGTGCTGAAGTCGCAGATCTGCACCAAGTAATACACATAAAGTCCATACAGCTTCAAATCCTCTGGCATGTTCAGAGTTAAGCCAACGGAACATTTGAAGGTTTCTACATTCAAGTTATAAAAAAAAGATCTATGATCAAATGTTAACTCTCAAAACACCCAGTGAACATTTTTAATAATAAAACAAAACCTGATCCATTGCATCTAATGATTCCATCTTTTTTAAGACCCTCAACTTCCAAAATTTGTCAGATTTCCTTTCTGTGATTAACTGTTCAGGCTCGGAACCTTGGTTACTCATTATGTATAATTAGGACGACACTTTCTTGTCAACAGGTATCTCATCTTGATCTCGGCATGCTCAAAGGGGGAGCTCATTTCCTGAATTAAATTCCAAAAATGAGTAGAAAAGAAACTTTCTAATCACGATGTCTCACCCTTTTTGTTTAAATTTGGAGAAATGAAAGGGGTAGGCTGTTGTAATTTAAGTATCTCTGTCATGTAATTTACGTCATTCCGCCCAGGCCCACCCACGAACACATGACCACAAACTGACCACGTAATTGGCACACCCACACATAATTTAAACAGAATGAAATCAGAATGGGAAGACATGTTTATCTTAAAGGTAATGTTATCAATGTCCAAAATATGATGAAATTGCTTGGTTTTCCTGTCACATGGAAGACACATACTTTAAATAAAAAAAATATTTTTATCCTAATCTAGACAAATTTCCTGTATGTATTTGAAAACTGGAAAATATTGATATTTACAGGGTGTGTTTTTTCCAATGAAATAACCATGAAGGAATGTCTAAAAATGACTCTTAAGACTTCTTCATCATCAATCTCCTTTAACTAACTGGCATGTTATTCTGATCCAGAAATCCACCTTCAAATATCTATAAATAGAGATTTACATCCAAACAGGTCACAACACATCACTTTTAACCCAATCAAGACCAATTTTCTTCAGGTAAATGTGCAATGGAAAGTATTGTTCATCTATAGGGTGTGTTCTATAAGTGAAATACCAATGAAGCAATTTCTAGGAAGAACTTTAAGACTTCCTCTTAATTACTCATTAACTGCTTAATTGAGATGTTATTCTGATCCAGAGAAGCCATCCTCATTGTCTAATAGAGTCTTATGACCCAGGCAGGAAATGCTACATCACTTTCTCCTTGGGATCTTGTAAATATATAAACGTAAACAGCAATGTGGTGGTTTTACAACAAATCACTTTCCTGCTCCAAGTTATAGGAAAAGGATGCATATATGGCTCTTCTTCATATGACTAATTTAAGCTAATTTTGTTGAGGAGTCCGTACAATGGATTTATCATCAATGACCATACCTGTAATTAATAAGCCACTGTATGTGGTTTCCGCCCACACTCCAATTTAAATAACAAAGAGGTTGTTGTGCTAATATGCCCTGATAAATGTGCACAAAAAGTGTCAGCCTCATTCTTTTCATCAAATCCTGTTGATATCATCCACATAATTGCAGGGATATACCCATGAGAAGGTGAAATTTTTTGGACAACATTCTGTGGAATTAAATGTTATTTTAGGCCCAATATTGAGGAATTTAAACTCACCTATCTGTTAAGTTTTATTTTTTTACAGTTTTGTGCAACATCCCCTCCCCCTTATTTCTGGAGGTGCTCTGTAAAAAGCACACTGAAAGGATTGCAAGTGTATCATGAATTTGTGATTAAATAACACACCTTATGTCATGTAGATAGATATGCCCTATTTCTCTGTGAGTATAATGGGGGAAAGGGACACCGTTTACGAAACAAGGTTTTTCAAAATGACAAATGTTCATTATCGAGTGTCCATGTAAGAAGTAATGTAAAGCCCTGAGCACAACTTCTAGGGAAAGTGACTTTCTGCGATAGCAGAAAACGGACGGAATTCCTGGAAATGACCACTCGAAACGGAAAGTGAATTTTAAATGGAAAATAATAGAAAACCTCTTTTCTTTAAATTTTCACTTTTTGACAGTAAAAACATGAATTCATAAGAAATGAGAAAAAGTAGG
>JZLH01S0162487.1:27680-48196 GCA_001188425.1 Eucidaris tribuloides
AAAAGTAACACACAAATGGCACCAAAACAAGGTACATAATATTTGTATTAAGTTCTATGTAAACAGAATTTATCACTTTTTTATAAAAGTTTATGACAAATCAGAATTTCCATTTTCAGGCAAGTTGAAACGGAAATCCATATTTGTTAAAATGAAAAGGCCTTTTTGTGAAATGGAAAATCACTGTCCAAAAACTTCCAAGTTATGTCACTTCTACAACCACCAGGATCAACAGGCTGGGGCTTATCCTGGTTTCTGTGTCCCATGTAGCCGCTGGGAGTAGGATTCTCCCCATGGATGTGAGCCATCACATCATAATGTAGCCTCCGGCCAGAAAGCTGAGACCAATTTCCGGCTGGGTGAAGTTGTCAGTACAAAAACACCTCACCTAGAACATGTTCACTGTCATGACCAAATAGGTAATTAGCTTCCGAGATGTCTCCTAATTGATACCTATAACGTCCTGTCCATATATATATAATAAAATATATGTGTTAAAGGCATTGTTTAATAATGATTCCAGTTTAAAAAATATGAGCTACATGATTCCCCATGCTACCAGTGTCTCTGTGTGATTTTAAAAAGTAAAAATCATTGAGTGACCATCAAGTTTTCCCCTATGGACTGATGTGTTACAGAATTTTCATCAGCTGACAATAATTCAAATGCTGATTTCTATCTGTACATATTCTTTTTTATGAGTGACAGCATAACTGTCTCAAGTTTTGTGTTCTATGGTATTTATTTGTCCATTCAAACACTGTCAGATATTTCAGATAGCAAAGTTTGACAATTTTTTAAATGGGGCTTCCACAAAGAATGTATGGTGATCAGTGCCATTCAAGCTTGTAAATATGTTTATATTAGAATTACTAAATGGACTTTGCCATAACTGCTGTAGTTCAAATAGGAGTTTTGGCACAATTTGCACATAACTGCCAACATTTTGATGCAGTGTGACAAAATTTGGCAAAATTCCATCATCAAGAATGACCCATCCTGATGAACTTAAAGATATTGAGTACTCGCTGAACCACAATATTTGAACAAAAACCACTTTAAAACTGGTACACTGTATTCTGAAAATGGTGCTTTGGCACAGATCATAGAATTTGAGGATAGCCGAACACTCCATTACATAACAAAATCTCTACACAGACCGTCAGACAAAATTTGGCAAAATTCCATCAACCTGAATGACCCACCACATTTTGAACTTAACCCTTTGGGGATGACGGGCTTGTACAGAAGCCCAGTATACTTCACACCCATAGACGAAATTTTCTGTTTATACTAGTCAAAAATGTGTATTTTAAGGGACAGAAACATTAAGGCAAAATAACATTTAGTTTCAGTGAAAAGTTATCATATGTACATACATGTAGTGATATACTGCTCCATGATAATTATAACAATCACAACACTTTATTATAGATCATTTCCAGTTTGATGTTATTTTGTGATGTTTGGCATGACATTACCATACTTTGTGAAAGATAGATGAAAAATTTGTCTGACTGAAGCTATATTTAGTTTTTAACATCTCCTTTTTCTGACAGCTGTGCGCCATAAACCTATGCTATCATTATGCTAGAGGGTTCACTCAATGGTCTCCATTAACGAAGTTCTGCCTTCTAGGAACTGCAAAATCAAGAAAGAACGCAATCTTTAAGGAGCTGGGAGTCCTATGACAGACAAACAGTTTACAGATTCTAAGCCTGTCCGGAAGAAAAGACTTCACTCAGCAGGTCTTGATGCATTCCACTATCGGGGAGGATAACTTTGCAGAAACTTAAAAAGGACAGTGAAAAGCACCTAACTCTATCACATTATAAATCACTTCAGTCAAATTATGTTATGCCTTGCAGTGATGTTTGGTTCTCAATTCTTATATTTCAACAACAAAAAAATCAAGCCTAGACACATAAATGATCACCAGTATTAGTAATCATTCCCTTCAAATCTGTAAAGATCTGATTTCTGTATATAACAGGTGCTCTCTCTAAAACACCCCATAGCTTGGTTCTTCTTGTGATACCACTGTACGGCAATTTACTAATAGAAGGATTGCAAGGGATAACATGTCTCATCTCTGAAATCACTGTAGTTTCATAACAAGATAGTTTTGTGTGAGCAAAGCAGGACAGTGTTTGGTCCAGCAGGACGACATTACTCGAATTATAAAGGGTGAAATATGAACACAAAAGTGTGCTACTATACTGCTATATACAAGCTGTATGTGCTTATTAAGACAGTGGTTTATTGTACAACAACAAATTCAACTTTATCATCAAACCTTTTGAAAAGTTAAACATCCCCATCACATTAACCCAATCATCAAAACCACAGCATTCATCATCACTATCACCATCATTATCACTGCTATGTCATCATCAATGTCATCATGATCACCCTCATAGGCTCAACATCATCATTATCGTTACCCTCATCATTATCATCATCACCACCACCACCACCACCACCACCACCACCACCACAACCACCACCACCATCATCATCACCCTAACAAACATCATTATCATTACTTTCACACCCACCATCAATATCATCATCTTCATCACCACTACCACTACCATCACCACCACCACCACCAATACCATAATTATCACATAATCATCATCTCCATCTGCATCATCATCACTATTAACTTTACCTATGGAGGTATGCTTTATCATAATTGTTATCACTACCACCACTACCACGACCATCATCATCACCATCACCGTCACTATCATCATCTCCAATACCGTAGTCTCAGTTCCAGACCATGCAACATTTTCTTCCCCCAGAGTACACTCACTCTTCTGTGTCAGTCCCATTATGGATCCTACTACAAATACATCAAGACACTAGTCTCAGTCAAAGCAGTTGACTGTTCAAAGCAGATAGTAGTTTCCTGATCAATACAGGAATGTCTGGAAGCCAGACTACATCTCCATCAGTTCCCCAGCCACAATCATTACGCACATTCTGTTTTTCTTTTTAATGTGATGACATCATGGTATCATTCATATCCTACAAGCACATTTACCTTGAAGCCACAATCCAGTTCAATATTGTTCTGTATTTGACGTCATAGTAGACCCTGCCTTTAATTGTTTAAATTGAGTGAAAAGTGTGTTCATTCATGTTTACGCATATACGCAAAACATTAACCGTCAACTGCAATATTCACTCACTGTAAAACATCAATGTTTCAATTCACAAGTTTCAAAACACACAATAAAGTTGACTGATTCCTTTCTACCTCCATTTCCGAAATTTCCAAATATTCATTATCGATGTTGTACCCTTTGGAAAGCAGAAAAAGTTATTATTGATAATGACTTGTTCCAGCTTATCTACAGCATGACTAAGAACAAATAATGTAAATATAGCGACAAGTGTGAACATACAGCATCATTTTCTGCAGTTACACTTACACACAAATATTTCCCTTTTCTAACCTAATAGAGTAGACTCAGATCAAAAGAAACTCATCAAGAACTTTATTTGTTTGCAGTATACTATATTTGAGTTATATTAGTGAAACACAAATAAAGGATTATTAACTGTCACATCTGGATGCACCTTAACGTTCTGCATAACCAAGACAATCAGCAAATCACTTTTCGCAAGAACAATCATGGAGGTTTTCTATGATTTTGCTTTCTTATCTTAATTCAATATTAGATTTAGAATGTGGTTCCAAAATTGTTCTTTGTCAACAATGTGTGATGAAATTTCTTTACATTTGTCACATAAATAACAACTCGATCTAAAAAAAATTGATGTAAATAAAAAACACAAGGAATTAAATACTGTCAATCAATAAAGATTAAAAAAATATGATGTACAACCCCTTTTTACTACTTTACTCATGACATGCAACACACAACACAACACACACTGTACATACAGGCACGCACATCAACACAACACGGTACATACAGACACACACAAGCACAAACACACACAGTGCAGAAAACTTTGTAGAAACAAATTGATGAATACATGGCAAATCAATACTTTTAGTCTGGGGGGCTTTCAATACAAAAAACTCTTCTATCCTCTTCACAACATAAACAAATATTAAATGTCAGATAAGAATTACGCAAAATAAAAAAGAACACACTTTTTTTTAAAGACATAAATCATTTACATTAAAAAGCAAACAATATGCATCAGATTATCAGATGTATGTCGTCTCCATATTTCTACATTCCTTCAAACTCTCTGAACAGAATGTACTGTACATACTTTATACATGTACATGTACATTGTTACTGTACTACCAAAATGGCAAAGGGTCTGTACTGTATCAATATAAGTGGAGAAAATAGGCCCTACTTTTAACCTCTTCACAACATGAACAAATATTTCATATCAGATAAGAAATATCAATAACTTAAAAAGAAGTTGCTGTTTTTTTTAGAATGATCCTTTGTGCTAATGACTAATGAGCAAACAGTACGCATTACATTATCAGTTGTACCCTTTCTCAATAATTTTATCTTCTTTCAAAATCTATAAAGAGAAAACCTATGCACTATAAATGTACATGCACTTTGTAAGAGAATTTACGTTTAATACATTACCAAGCATGTACCTTGTAAAACGGCGAAGGTTCACGCATGTTTATTCAATCAATTAATAGTTCGTCTTCCAAGTAAGGAAGATTAACCCGAAAGCACAATCTCGTCTCGCGTCGGGTTCAAAGCCTACTCTCCGCGTCATAACGGGGAGGGAGAGGTGGAGTAGGAATAAGGGTTGGAAGGAGGGGGAATCAGGAGGGGGATCCATATTTCCTGTCATACATGTATGTAGCAATATGTTTACCGGTAAATATATGACAAATATTCATCAAATATAGGCCTATTTGATGTACATACAGAAATACATCACATAATGCAAAACCAAACCTACAAACACACATGCATAAAACATTCATATTCAAACACACACAGACACATAAACAAACGTTACACACACCCACACATATGTGTACATAATACACATACATGTACACAATACACATACATGTACACATACACACACACACTTACATAGACACATTAAACATCCACACATCCACATATACGTGTACCTGACACAAACACACACACACACACACATATACATGTATTTGTCCCTGAAAGAAACACACACATACACACTTGAATATAATATACATTAACACACACATACATACTTAAATATAATATACATAAACACACACATGATCACAACACAGACGTACATACACAATTTTACCGAAACATACATGTCCATACATACAAATACAAGTATGTACATGCTTTAACCACAAATTCAAAAATTTAAAATCAAGAGAAAAAAGAATCAATTACATTACATGTATATACACAGTATGTACGTTAGAATATGTCTTTCATATGCAGATAACTTTTTTTGCATGCACATTTCTTTTTTTCAAAATAATGACTATGATTGGCATGCTTCACAGAAATCCCGGTGTAAAATTTCACACAGGTGCGACGCATTTCTACCTAATTCCCTGGCACGTTGTATCACGTGCACAACAACAACGGGTTCCAGTATCGCACAAACGGGGCCGAACCCCCCTTGATGTTGGCGAGGCTTTTCTCGGAAAAAGCCCTGCTAATCTCGAAAAAGACCTAGCAGTTATATTTTGTTTTCGCTGTTGCATAAGATTGATGGGATTATCTTTCAACATTTTTTTTCTCTCCATTCTCTGAACAACAGCACAAGCTTGAAAGTACCGGGATACCTCACAATCATGTAAAGCTGCCTGAAAAATTGATTTTGCACTTCAACAAAAGACCATACTCTACACCCAAGCCAAAGTCATTCCATGGAAAGCAGCTCTGGAGAATTATTTTAAAGGGTATTTTAATATCAACATTACAGATGAGGAAAGCTACTGTATTCAGCATTAAGTCTAGCATTAAAAAAAGAGTAGCAGAAAATGGTAGGCATTTGCAAGATGTTTTTTTTTTTTACCCATTTAACAGGAGTACCCTATTATGTGAAGCAAATTTTAATAAAAAAGATAAATATGCTTTCCTAAATTTTACCCATTTAACAGGAGTACCCCTTCAAATGTTACCCCATTATCTGGAGACCACTGTACTACAATATTGACAAAATGTGATTTTTTTTTTATCTGTCGGAATTCAAAAGTGTGTTCTGAATTATTACAAATTCAAGCCTGTACCTGAATCTAAATCCTGTTCCGTCTTCAGACCAATTATAAAGTGTGATAAAATCAAGAGAACCCACAATCACATGCATCTATTTCTACATACAATTATTTAAAATCAAACAATAATAATACAAAATTTATCTAGTTAAAAAAAAAACAAAGTATTCAAAATATGTGAATATAAATTTAGACAACACACACACAACATATCTATGTCTTTGCAAAGCAATATCAGACCCTACAAATCAACAACTGTTTGGTGGAAAAACAACAACATAACAGCTGTTACATCAGCCCATATCAAAATTAATTTGATTAAAATGCTATTATTGGTTTCTCAGAAACTAATGAACGGCATGTAAAATAACCCTCATTTATCATCGGCACTCAATTTCTTTTCAATATCTTCATATTCATTTGTGTATGTGTGTGTGTGTGTGTGTGTGTGTGTGTGTGTGTGTGTGTGTGTGTGTGTATACACTGAAGGCTAAATGTAGGTCCTTTTGAGTTCTGTGTATATTATCTTTTTGTCTTTTGAGTTTTGTCAGTGAAACACCCATCGCTTATGTGTTACACTTTGGCAGTTGCATTAACGTGGTACGGCAGTGTCATTCTCTTTGCCATTCGTCACCTACACACAGATCATTTCAAACCATATATCCAGGTATTTATTCATGCACATACAGAACAAAAATTCAAGATTTTGTTAGTCTTACTGAGCATTAAATTAACCATCTACCATATCATAAATGACCAGTCCTGCAGATCGAGCGCAAAATATAATTAACAGCATAACAAGCAGTTATAAGTGGTGAAGCATTAATAGTTGATGAATGTGAGGGAATCATGGGGTATGCGAGCTGATGTGCGGCTATAACTGGGCATAAAAATAAACAAGACAACCCACATACACCGCATCCATCTATTTGTTTATAGAGCCCCCCAAATCAAGCTCGGGTTGCCTGGCACTGCCGCACACCTGCGAAAATGTTTTGGAGCGAGGCAAGTTTCTCAGAAATCCGGCCTCTCCTGGATATGAAGTACTCGCACCCGCTGCCCCGGGATTGGCCGCGCCAGCCGCGTCGTGATTAGTATTACACGATCCACTTGAGAACATGGCCTTTTCAATGGTCTTATGAACAGGGAAAAGGTTGGGAAGATGGGGGGTGGGGTGGGTTGGGGTTGGGGGCAGTACCGCCGTGCGTGCTATACGTATCCCCCTAGGTGAAATGTAATTGTGAAAATATGCCACAAGACCCACACGGGTGACAAGATGGAGGTGATATTTCAGAGAAATGTAAAAAATTAAGCGTACATTCTGTCTTCACCTGGCATGGAGCGTTTCTGTGGTTCGGTTTGTCTGACCTTTGCTTTAGGTGGAGGGTATGCAATTATTTCTTTTTATTACGTGGATATTTTCTAAACTGCAATTCAGTATTACTACATTATCGGTCTTGTCATTTTTCGTTTACAGATGAAACAAACTGTTTTGTTTTCATCTTGGAAGTGATCACCATTGAGCCTTATACAACTTGTGTACACTACTATAAATGTTATAAGGGCGCATCCAATGTCTATTGGGTTCAACCTATTCTGAAAGAGCTTTGTCACTGATGTACGGGTACAGAGTATGTAAATTGTACATATGTCAATAAACAGAATTGAACTAAGCATTAGGTTCAAATAATCATCACTATATTTACATCCAGCTGTCAACAGACCAAAGTGAAAACACATTTCTTGTAACAAAAGTTCAGGTGCAACCACTGATCAAGCTGGACCTCTCTATCACATCGTGTATGTACAGCTTATGGCTGGAAAATTATTTTTTAAAAATACGCTAATTGAATTTTGATGAGTTAGGTAGTTCAGTGTGTTTAACTTTGCTATCAGTACTTGCAGTAAGTAAGTTGTGTGAATTATTTTTATTTTATGTTGTTAAACTGCAATTCTGATTGTTCACATATTTATTGTTTGTGTTAGTCCCTCGCAGAGTTCATCGATGTTGTGACAGGAATATCACATGGTATACCACTGTCTTTAAAACAGTATACAAGTACTTGCCCCCCCCCCCCCAAAAAAAAAAAAAAAAATCACCATGTAGATGGTCCATGTAATGGACCATGTAGACATGTACAAAAACAGCATTAGTTAATGCACAACAACAAATGAATCATGTAAACTAGAAAGATAAAAGAATTACAATTTTTTGACAACATGTTAAATGATGCTGTTTATCAACACATTTTCTTGATGAAATACAAGCAGCCATTTGTTTTGCACAAGTTTCAAAATAAAAATGACTACTTTGTTTGAAACTGCAGAGAGGGCCATTACCAAAGACATTACAGGAGAAGTCATCTCATATTTCATAGTTCAGTATGTAGTAAATTATCTGTTAATTAGTAATTATTACCCCATTGATAATGCTCATGTGGGAAATTTTCACTTTCTATACTTTTTTTTTATGTGGGTTAAGAAGGACAAGCTTTATATATGCCACTATACAATGTTCAGTAGTTTCTGTTACATGTATGTAATTTTGTTACTTTTAATGGATCATGTTGCAATGTTATTGTATGTATCACAGTTTCAATGCAGAAATTCATTGCTTGGCCATCAACTGAGAGAAGTTTCCAAATAAACTCCAATTTCTTGACAGCATGTCACAGAAATGGTTTTTAAATTTGAAAAAGAAATCATAATATCATGTATTGTAGTTGCTTTTAAAATCATGTGTTCCTTTGATGTGTAGAATTGACAAATAAAAACTTGTGTATTGGACTCAGTGAATTCAATTTTATACTTGCCTTGATAGGCAAATTTGTAGAATGCAGGTTTGTATGGGTTAAATTTATAATCATTTTTATAAATTCAGTAAGTCTCGCCATGCTCATTTCTCCTCAAGTGAACAAATTTAAAACAAATCCTCCCAGCTTAGACATACATGTATAATCAGTAAGTGCATACATTGGTATATGTTTCAACCCATTCAGTTTTTTAGGCATTTTCAAGTGCTGCCAATCATGTCATTGCTCTGTAATACAGTTGATGATGTACATGTAGGGCTATCAAAAAAATCAAAATGGAAGAATAGATTTTTAAATCATAAACCAAACCCACACACTGCCTTTAAAGACATTACATGTAAGCCACATAAACATTGTGGAAGCCCCATTTAAAAAAATTGTCGAACTTTGCTATCTGACATACATGTACATGTACATGTATATCTGACAGTGTGGAAACAGACAAATAAACACCCTAGAACACAAATCTTCAGACAGTTATGCTGTCATATGTACAATATGTACAAATAAAAATCAGCACATGAATTATTGTCAGCTGATGAAAAAATCTGTAACACAGTAGTCTATGGGGGAAAACTTGAATGGTCGCTCAATGATTTTCACTTTTTAAAAGCATATTTTAATGATCATTTTGAACTACAATTTTGTTTTCAGGGCTTAATTGGTAGCATGGGGAATCATGCAGCTCAGATTTTTCAAACTGGAAACAATGTTATACAATGCATTTAATTATCCATTTTCTTCATCTTCAAATGTGATGTAAATACGGCAGTAACTTCTTTGAGAACGAAAGCCAAGTATATAATCAAGCTGGAATATAGTTATCTGTGGAAGCGATTATGTTATGGTTGTTGACAAACCTGTAACTGCATTATGGCTAAATTGAACCCAAATTTCCCAGAAACTTCCCTCCTTTGATATATATTAAATCTATGTGCGTACTGCGTATTGACTGAGAGTAGAAGCTTTCTATCTCATACCTTGGTTACACTGCCATGAGCTTTCAGGGGCGTAGGCTGGTTTGGGCATGGGGAGGTGCACATCTTGCAGAGGTGGAACTAACTTGGTGTGGGGAGGTGCACATCTTAGGGAGGTGGAACTAAAGTTGAGAAAATCAGGCGTTGAAAGAAGAAAAGGTGGTGAAAATTTTGTTTTGCTTGCCAGGGGCGGAACTCCTTTGGCTCTGCGGGGGGGCGGGGGGGGGGGGCGATCGGGCGTGAGGGAGGGGAGTGGCACGTGACACCCAGGTTGCACCACCACCCCCCCCCCCCCCAGCTACGCCTTAGCTTTTTTCTGAAACCGGCTCAGACCAGCGTCTCAAAATGGTTTTTGAATGTGTGGTGAACCACAATGGCTGTGTGGTTAGACCGCAGTCACTGAAACGGAGTAGCAGGATTCAGAGGCCTGCTTGAAATAAAACGTCTACAGAATATGTGCAATTTTCAAAGCCTTCGCTTGCCTTAAATTTTTCTGTCAAATGTTCAGTACTTTACTTTTAAACAATCAGTAATACTCTGCTGACAGGGCGAATTTGTTGCATAGCTTTGTTAGGGCCATCAATTTTTATCAGTGCCCCAGACTAATTCAAACTGTCGTAAAATGAATGCTTTTTGTCCCAACTATTTCAGGCTATTCAGTTGCATTGCCGGCTGGTAGGCTGTATGAGTACACATCTGGGTGCTGGAGCTCGACCAAACTCAAAACACTTGCGGGGTTTGTGTTACAGTGCGTTCCAAACGGGTCTGGACAACGTCTAGACCGATCTCTGGAAGCGCTTCAAATTCACTTTTGGCATGCTTGACGGTCCACTTAGGGTCAGGTCGTGGTTACCCAAGTAAAACTCCTCCTACAGCCATCTCAATTCGTCTTTTCTGTTGGTGTCGGCCGTGTGGTGTAACTGGGGCCTTATTAGGAGCTGTACTTCTCTGCTGTACCGTATATTCTAAAATAGTCCTGGCAGTACATTGTTTCCTCCTTTCCGGGTGATCATCTCTCTATTTGTGGGATGGTGTAAAGATTGGAATCTTGCCTTCCATGCATCCTGGCGGCCTAGACAATAACCTGTAAAATCGTACACAACAATTAGCAGGCAAGCAAAAGCGATGTGAAAACAGGTGGTAATCACCGTGGTCAAAATGTCATAGACATTATTTCCTTCTGCCATAAAATCTAGGTCACTTACCCTTTGCACTACATTCTAGGCTATCACCGATGGAGCAGATTAATATTGGGTCCAACATTTTATTGTCGCACTTTGTTAGCAAACTTAAAGCCCCCTCAGATAGCCCAAATTCGCCGGCTCTGAGCCGCGCTCTGCTACTTATTCAGACTTCTGTCTGAATGGTTTAAGCAAGGTTTTCAGAGCGGCGAAAAGGGAGTAGCTGATACGCTTCACCTCTGTTGCTGAATGAGTTTAAGCCGTCTCTGCCTACTCTGTTGCGCGAGTGATGCATGGCAAAGTTCACAACATCCGCGGGGGAAAAAACAAAAGACGAACTCGCTGGGTATGTTATAACACTCCTGTCGTCGCAAGGGAGTGACTCCACCTTTCTGTTGTCTGTGTAGAGTAAACCCTCCTGCGATAAGTCGAGCGGCCTACGCGAATTGTGGGCTATCTGGAATGGGGTCATCGGCAGCGGCTTCAAGACCGCTGGTGAGCAGCCGCGCTACACGCTTTTTCTATCTGAATGTGGCTTTAGTGGTATCTACTCACCTCCCTGTATCAGTTAAAAAATCACAATAAATTTGTAATATATTTGCTCTGATTTTCATGCGGCATGATATTTTTTATAATAGATAAAACAACTAGGAAAGAGAGATGAGAAGTTTCAGATTTGACCAAAAACTACAGTGCTTTAGGCCATACATCTCGCCTATAAGCGTAGCTGATTGCGACATAATTCTTGATATGTTGACGCCTGCAAGTAAAGGTTTCACACACCACTCAACAGACAGTCATGTAGTGGGAGTAATCCTACAGGTCAATTCATGGTGTTCACAGGGATGGGCGTTAGCTTGTTTGAAGCATCAGACTGTGCCTTCACTCTCTTACTTCCTCTGCCCATCGCTAGTAATATCTAATTTTGACATATGGTTTGTCTCTTGTGTTGTTGAATATAGCCAATCCACAATCAGTCTAACATCACGAAGCATTTAAGGTGAAACCACAAACTCTGCACACACATGTTATTGACCCCAAATCAAATTTACAACTACAGGACAAGTAAACATTTTTATTCACACAGACATGACACAGACAGAGATACAGACATAGATACAAACACACAAAGACACACGGATTCAGATATAGACACACACACACACACACACACACACACACACACACACACACACACACACACACACACACACACACACACACACACACAAACCACAACTGCCACAGACCCAAAAAGTGGAAGCCCGTCTTTTTTACACGATATACTCAATGAAATTAAAATGTTTTTAGGAAGAATCCCCAGCCCTTGTCTCAATTTGATAATTAACCTACGGGATCACAGACCCCACAAACACAAATGAATGCCGCCATCTTACCACAAGGTCTTCTAGAAGCAGAGTCCTAACAGTGAAGAAGAGCTGTCTGTCTTGCTTGAGGTAGGTCACCTTAAATAACGTGTCTTCACACAACACCTCGTCCGTGTTGCCATTGTTGTTCCCCCTGGGAAAGTAGTCGGCGCACTTTTGCTGCAACAACGAAATGAGAGAGATGATCAAAGTGGTATGTTGCAGACAATTTCTTTTCTGGACATTTCAAACATAGACATTATTTCATGTAATTTTCCTCCCCATACAGTAGATTAAAAGACAATGGCATGATTGGGAGTACTTGAAAGTGCCTCAAAACCAAATGAGTTGAAACATACATCAAGGCTCCACACTAACTTTTTTTGTTATTTGCCCTTCGGGCAAGTAAAATTATCACTTTCAGATTTTTACTTGCCCAGAAGAAAAATTTACTTACCCAGAAATTAAAAAAGAAAATAAAATAAGAACATAAAAAAATCATTATTTTTCACAAAGTCCTTTTTGTGGCAAATTGAAAATGTGTTGCTAATTCTAATGGGGGTTCAAAAAGTGTAATTTATGAAATTAAAGAGTCATAAAATTAAGTAAAATTAATAATGAAATTAATGAGTTAAGTGAACACAAAATTTTAGACACATTTTGTTCATTTTTGGTAAGATTTTTTGTTCTTGTCATGATCAAAATTTTACTTGCCCAATCGGGCAAGTAAATTTTTACATTTTGAGTTTTTACTTGCCCAACATGAATTTTTACTTGCCTCGGGCAAGCTGGCAAGTGCTAGTGTCGAGCCCTGCATACATGATACCAATGTGTGCACTAACCAGGGATGGAAGACTTGAGGCCAGCCTCGAGGCAGACTTTGCCTCGGCCTCGTAATTCCGTGACTCGGACTCGGACTCGGCCTCCGTGATTTCGGTCGAGGCCGGGTTGAAGCCGCAAGAATTTATATAATCTGGTGAACCTAAGAATACACCCTGTTTGATTTGTTTGGACATAGATTTTGAAGTATTTTCAACTAATATGCCAAAAAGAATTATGGAAATCCTAATAATAACTTGAAGCTAAGTAAATTCACTTCTGATGACTTTATTTTACCCAGCTCGTAAGTTTCACACAATTATTCATATGGGTTGATGTTTCTCTATGATGTCGCGGCTCTATACTGCAACAAGACAGGCATAGCGAAAGTCGATGCCCGTTTATTAGCTGAATGTTCTTACTTAAGACATTTTAAAATTACATCAAATATTGTTCACCTCAAAGTCAGCAGCTTTTGCTTTATTTTGTTTCAATTTTTCCCAAATTGATAAACTTCAGTAATTGGTTGATTTGAATGAATGGTTGATTGGTTGAAAGATTGTGTTTAATTGATTGTAAGATTTCAAAGTAATTTTAAAGCTTAAAATTTTGTCCTAAAATATTGCATTGTTTCATAAATTGGTGACTCGAACTCGGCCTCGGCCTCCGCCTCAGAAGGTAGTGACTCGGACTCGGTGTTGGCCTCAGAAGGTGGTGACTCGACTACAACACTGGCATTAAAGGGACTGTAAAGTCGCAAGCCGTGGGCGTTTGGACCTGGCCCGACTCAGGTGATATTCGGGAATACTTTTGGAAAATGAGCGTGCACGAATTGTTTGCAATTCCCTATGCAGCACGTATTCACCCGAAGAAAGGCGTATTAAGCCCAACTGACCCTCATCGGCAATTCTGTTCGCAGCTCCACGATTGTTGTTACGCACCACTGAACTCTACACTACGTAGCATAGAGTTCAGTGTTACGCACTGCCTTGCAATAGGGGCAAGCGTAAGGTAAATAAACGTACATGGATTACGAGTGGCGCGTCCCTTTAACTGGAGTGCATATATTCACTGAAAGGATTTGTCTTGAAATTGTTTACAAGTACATGTACTTGAGGAGGAAAAAACATGAATATACCAGTACTGTGTTAGGGAGACCATGATAGAAATTGACCTTATTCAAAGCTACACAACAAATTTGAACATCACATTCACAGCGAATACTGATGCTTATTGTTAAAAAAACCCCCCAAAACACAAGTTTGACAACAAAAGTTTCACAATCCTTACATATTCTTTTTGATTCTTGAACAGTTCTATCCCTATCACACTTCAAATCATTCAATTTCCCTCGTAAGATTTTTTTTTTTTTAAGGAGTGTCTTTAAGTTACAACTACAAACTCACTTTCGTATAAGACAAATGATGGTCATAAAAGAAATGGTAGTATGATCTTGGTTTCCAAGAAATTCCTCAAAGGCTTCTCATTTACAGATTAAGGAGGATGCGAAGCCATAACCCAAGTACTCCGCATTCCATTAACCCTGGAGGATGCTTGTAAGAAAATGAACTTAAGGACATATCCTTGGAGGACAATATGACTTTGAGAGCCCATTGACACTAACTTGAAGGAGATAAATAGCATATATGTGTTCTAATGGATGATAAGCTCACAAATACAATTTGGGTTACAATGTACCTAGAATAAAGGTAAACTTCAACTCTAAACTGCAAATGTTTTTGAAGTCCCTTGGGCAAGATGTGTAGTTATTGACACTGAGTTGTTTCTGCTGTATGAAGGTAATGTGAGGGTTAATCTAAATGCTGTGCATTCTGAGACAACACCACATTGATTACAGACAACTGTTTAACATTTTGGAGGTTCAATTACAAACAACTCCGAAATCTGATTCATTGGTGCCTTACAATACATACTTCACCAAAGTTATATCAAAATCAGACCAGCCATTCTTAAGTTATCATGGATATGAGCCCAAATCAGACACGTAGGAGGCCTTGTGACCTTTGACCTTTCAACTCCAAAATCTAATCAGTTCATTGTTGCCTCATAGTACATACTTGGTCCTTGTTACATCCAAATCCGTAACGAGAACTGGTATTGGACGCACCAACAGACGCACGGACAGTCGGATGGACGAATAACCTGAAAACATCATGCCTCCTGCAACTTCGTTGAGGAGGCATAAAAACACATCTTTGAAGCCTAAGCTACATAATAATGCTCAAATTAACAAATAAACACCCAATATACAAAACTGGAAACTTATGCTGCCACTAGCAAGATATGCACAGATAAATATCACAAATGAATTTGCACTTAGTGAACTCTTAAATGTAACTCGCCAGTCTACATGTATGGGGGAAATGGAATATGGGTATCAAAAAAACAGTCAATCACAGATTTTCACATTTTAAAGCAAATGAAGTACAATTTTTTCAATGATTCATTTTTAGATCTTATCAGACACACAAATTATTTGCAAATCAAATTTTTTACACTGGAAACATTGTAAATGTTACACTGTACTTTAAATTATTATACTGTATAATGCCATAAATTTCCTCACAAAGCCTTTAAAACAACCTCTTAAAACTCAAAATTTTGTTTTTATAGAGGGAAACTTTCAACAGCTAAACTTCATAAAATTTGACTCAATTAAATTTGGTGCTATTTATTGCATGATTTGCATCATGCTCAAAAGCTATTGCCTGAGATTCATTGCATGCTCACAAGCTGCCTGGAATTCTGGAAATTATGATATATAATACTTCTAAGTATGGATCATTTCCACCTATCTACCTCCCTCCCCCTACTCTTCCCGCCTCCTGCAGTATCTACCCCACTCCACAGGTGGTTTTTGGTATCCTAAACCAGACCCTTGAATGTCAATAAAAAAATACTGAGAATACTTACTAAAACAATATCCAAAGATAAAAATATAGCAAAACCACAACACACAAGTGCATTCATAGTTGCAAAGTGGGTGGGCAGAGTTTCGATTGAAGTGAAAATGAAAACATCCCATACCGCATTTATATCATGAGCGCTTCCTCTTTAATGTCAAGTCAGTGAGCCGCAAGTAGTTTTCTGAACATCTGAACAATACAATACATGATTTATTTTTAACTAAAAACTGAAAGCAAAATTTTATAACGACTTCATTATCAAGTACTTGTTTCTTCCTCTTTTACTACCCCCCCCCCCCATATACAGTTTCAATGACTTTGGTTTTCCCCAGCAAAACAGACATCGATCAAGCGACTTCAGAAATGCTCAGTCGTCATTTCAACAGAAAATTCGAGAATTAACTAGGGCTGAGTCATAACCGTCGTTTACCGTTTTATACATGCCTGTCAGAGGGTATAAATGATCATGTATGTTTACATGATTTTTACTTTTTTTTTCTATTCCAAAACAAGAGATTAAAAATATTAACGTGTGACGAATGACGTTAAAAAACAAACTCGCAACATTTCTTTTTAGCGGCATACAGAACTTAATATTAGTGCTAATAATGTCCGACGCTAAAAAACAAACTGCCAACATTTCTTTTTAGCGTCTACGAAGATGAATATTAGCGCCATTAATGTCCGACGCTAAAAAACACACTGCTGACATTTCTTTTTTAGCGTCACCTTGATGACTTGACAAAATTGTTTAAACCGTAAACGCCATGTTACGAGCACCATATACACAGAATTTTTATTTAATGGGATGAGTCAGCCCTAGAATTTACTTCGAATTCACGAAACAGTGATCCTGATTAACTGTTTGGTGAAACATGATGTAATCAAATATGTTGCTCTTGATTTGCACAACTATTTTTGTAAATTGTTTCTCAATTTGATTTAATTGAAGAAAGATATAAAATTACAGTATTCAGAACTGGTTATTCAAAACTCTTCCTGTATTTTGCATTGAAGTCATTTGCAAAAGTTGTGAGTGTAACATTACATGGAGATTCCTGGCTGATCCCAAGTTGCTTTGTGTAGAATCAGAAAAGTTAGCAAATACATCAGAATTTTTTTTTAGCAAAAATGGGCAAATATGGATAAGGGTATTAATTTTTCAAAATTACTTTGATCGTTAAATTGTCCAAATATAATTTCAATGTTTTTTAATATACAGGGTCAGTCATTTTTAAGGAATGCTTACCTTTTTTGGCCACACCCCTCTCAGTGTAAATTTGATTTGTGTATATGTCATAATTTCATGTTATGTCTGTATTATTATTATTACATATTTTCAGTTGTTTGTATTTTACTGTGTTTTTATACTGAGCAAATGAATTGAAATTGAATATATAAATATAGGCAACAATTTCTTCTATGAAACCCTCACTTTTGATAGGTACACATAATGCAGGGTGCGACATAACCGCTTGCCCGATGGCCCGGGGCAAGTAAACATCACAGTCGGGCAAGCATTTTGGAGTGTCAACTAAAAATGCTTGCCCGAATCGGGCAAGTAATAATTTGCAAAGCAAACCTAAGTAAATACCAAAACTGTATTGAAACAAAAATGAAATAAATAGCTGTTTTTACGGAGGAAACTTTGGCCAAAACATCGGCAATTACTTGCTCAAATGCGTTCTGCAAGACGCAAAATGAACGGGCGCAGCGCAGGAAGTCGGCATATGTAGTATAGTAAGGCAGTGCAAGATCAGAGACATCTGCCTGGCCTGATAACTTGTCCAAGAAAAATAAACATCGCGGAAAATTGTGGCAAGGATTGAAAAAATTACAGAAAGTATTCAGTGAAAAAATGACTGAGAGTAGCAGCAAAGGTAAGCAAAATGTTTCAAATCACCAGAAAATATATCACAGCCACCTCCAAAAACTCGGTAGTTTAGCCGACTAGAGATTGCTTAGTCCCACATGTGTTAAATGGTGTATGGTTTGTATTTTCAAGTCTGAACTTGCGATATTGGCGGTAATTTTCTGCACTTGAAAATGATAAATCTGACCATGAAAGTGTCATAGGAGATTTCAGTAATAATATTTGTGATATTATAAGTGGATTTTAAGAGGGATACTTGGTCAAAAAGTGGCAAATTTAGCAGCTGGAAACATAGCTACATGACCCATTCAGTCACAGAATCATCCCCTGAACTCTGGGGTTGGAAGATGGCAGGCGTGGTGTCCAGTTCCCTGGCTGGGGTAGTGGTTTTATGAAGAACTTTGTAACTAAATATTTCCCAAGTAGTGTACTCTATCTAATAAGTTCTGATTAGGTAATCATTTCAAAGATTTTGAATAAGATAAGTGTAATATTCTAAGCAAGTTTGGGTGAAAGGGAAACGGAGAATAGACACTAAAACTTTAGTTTACACTGATCTACATTTTTCAACATTTTTTTTAGTACCGGGTTTGGGAATCAATTATGCATTCCTAAGAGGATAATATATTTAAGACTACCATGAAGTTTTTAATGTCCACAAATTAACTCTTGGTTGTATAGGCGGTGATCCGGTGTGGGGTTACATGACCCACCCCCTCAAGGGAGGGGTTATCCCCCTTGATACTTGAAGCTTAATTTTTCCAAAATTTGTTGCCATTTTGATAAATTTTATAGACACTGAAAATATACTTTTCTGTATAAACACTTGAACATTTTTATCTGGATTCTGGAAACATATACAGCTGAAATTATGTTTATCTACATGTATATGATACCAAACGTTCGTGGTTACGGTGGTTATTTCTAGAACATTTCATTAACTCTAGAACACTTCATTAACACTTAAACAAATTTTATATGAAATCATAACCACGTTTTAGTTTACATGTACGTGTTGAAAATCACAATCTCATCAACAAACATTCTTTTTTATGAACACCTACGGTAAAACATCTAAGCACAAAAATGTGTATTAATGCTGTGCTGTCCCCCCCCCCCCCCCAATCCCACAAACATGAATCGCCACTTCCGCTTGCTGGAACACATTGTTATAATCGTTTATATTTGTAATATATGATGAATGAACACAATTAAAAAATTGATCATTGATTTTCATAAATATGACAAAAATCATTGATGTGAAAATTGTGAATGGTTATACATGTATGTATACTTTTATGTATATCTATACATATTAATCATACAAATCAATAAATTTCTGTATTTTTCGGGCAAGCAAATATTTCATTCGGCAAGCATTTTCGAGCTGTTTGAAAATTCACTTGCCGATCGGCAAGTGCCAAAAAAGTTATGTAGCACCCTGCATAATGTAAATAAATTTTCATTTTCTCCAAATGATGTTTTTCCTGTACTTTATGTACTGTATGTCAAACAAACTTTTTTTGTATGAAGAAAGTATTAACACATAATTCAATTCTTTTTTGTCTAGTGTAAAATCATATGATGGATTGCAAACAATGCATCACACTGTTCTAAAGATCTTTAGAATGTAAAAGTCTTATCTTTATTCTTACCAATTCGTCTGATTTGTTTCACACTATCACTCACCTGTTCATCTGATATTTCTTGATTTATTCAAAATATTTTATCAAACTGGAATTACCCTTATGTACCACCATTTGTGGCAGAGTGGTACCACATACCAAAGACCATACAACTCCATTTGCCCTTAGTTTAACATACCATACTGTAGATCACGATGACTTTGGACACCGAGGTGATTTTCGACACCCACCCACTCCCCCCCCCCCAAAAAAAAAAATATTCCATTGAGTACGCTCAGTTAAAGGTATTGGCTAACATTTACCAAAGTTAAAAAAATCTGAGCTACATGATTCCCCATGCTACCATTGTCTTTGATAAGGTCTAAAAATGACGCCCTGAAAAAATTGTATTTCAAAATGATTATTTAGTGCTTTAAAAGAGTGAAAATCGTAAGTTGATCAGATTCACCTGCCCATTTTCTCCCATAGACTTACTGTGTGTACACCTACATGTATGCTATTTAAACTCGCCCCGAGTTTTAATTGTTTCTTCATGCATAACTTGCCATTGGCAGTGTAACTTTCCAAACTTTTTTTTATTCTAGGGTGTTTATTTGTCCATATGAACACAAATATGTAGTTCAGATATCAAAATTTGACAATTTTTTAAATTGAAGCTCCACAATGTTAGCCTATCACTTAAAGATTGGGTTATTGATTTGCAAGTCCATT
>JZLH01S0162498.1:0-16920 GCA_001188425.1 Eucidaris tribuloides
TATTAATATTAGTATTATTGGAAGTACTATTATTAGAAGTCGATAGTAGGTAGGTTCCTGTAAAACAGAAAGTGAGGAGAGACAAGGAGGGAAATATCCATTTGAGTATTATGATTATGATTATGATTATGATTATGATGATGATGATGATTATTATTTTTGTTATTATTATTGTTAGGAGTAGGACTATGCAAATAACTAAATCTGAATATGGTAATACATGTACGTCACGTGACCTAAATGTTTTCGGGTCCGGTGACTGGGGTTTACGAAGATGACGAGTAATGGTAAAAAACGTAAGGAATTGTAATGTTGTGTGAAAAATGTCCTTTGTTGTGATTAGCGTGAATGTGTTACAACAGAGTGGTGAGGAACGTTTATGTTACATTTGCTAGTCATGTCCGTAACATTATATTATTAATATATATTATTAGAAGTCGATAGAAGGTAGGTTCCTGTAAAACAAAAAGTGAGGAGAGACAGGGAGGGAAATATCCATTTGAGTTATTAATTTCAATTTGATTAAGGATTTATTATTATCATGATTAGGATTATGATGATGATGATGATGATGATGATGATGATGATGATTATTGTTGTTATTATTATATTATTAATATTATTATTATTGGAAGTACTATTATAATAATTATTGATGTCGATACTAGGTAGGTTCTCCGTTCTTTTAAAACAGAATTGAGGAGAGACAGAGAGGGAAATAACCATTTTGAATACTATTATTATTATTATGATTATAATTATGATTATGATTATTGTTGTTATTATATTATTAATATCAGTATAATTGGAAGTACTATTATTAGAAGTCGATAGTAGGTAGGTTCCGGTAAAACAGAAAGTGACGAGAGACAGGAGGGGAAATAACCATGTGAGTATTATTATCCAAATTATGATTATGATTATTGTTGTTGTTATTATTATATTATCAATATTACTATTATTAGAAGTAGTATAATCTTTATCGTCATTATTATTCTCAATACTATGAAAGGCCTTAACTGTTATAGTCACCTTCGAAGGTTTGAGAGAGTTCGACTGAAAATCATTTTGCTCATGATATATCTCCGCTACTGTCCCTACCAAACACTTGACATCTGTGGCCCGTTGCATAAAACTTTTATTGGAAAAAAACCTCCGGTTGTTTTCACCGGAATTTTTTTCCTGTGTGAAAATGCATGGTAAAGTTGCAGTAACCGGAGCGTTCTTATTAATTTCTCCGGTTTAAGTTTTATGCAACGGGCCCCAACGGGTTTCATTGGTCGATCGACCAGTTTCTAAAAAAGCGTATGATTGGGAAGGTGTGGGTGTTTGTGTGTGTGTGTGTGTGTGTGTGTGTGTGTGTGTGTGTGTGTGTGTGTGTGTGTGTGTGTGTGTGTGTGTGTGTGTGTGTTTGTGTGTATATGTATGTGTGTGTTACTAGTCTGTAATAAAATTAATATGCTGCTGACGCGTTTTAACCTGAAACCTAAAACCCAGCTCTAAGTCTAACTCCTACCGTTGCCTGGCTAGCTCTAACTTAAAGGCCCACTGTCAAGGGTCAACTCAACCACAGAGAGGATGTCAACTAGTCCTGGAATACAGGCCCATATTCAAGAACATGGACTGTTGCAGTGCCATAGTGTACAGATTGTGGGAGGAAAGCTTGTACTCTTCCACACTGTCATGGCTGTATCCGTTGCATTATGGGTATGATTAGTGCACCCTTTTAATGATTTTAGTCAAAAGAGGGCTTTTTCATCCTTTCGTGACAGTGGACCTTTAAGTTTTATCCTAAGCGCGCCGGACGAATTAAATGACCTTGTTCTCAGTGTAAGCACTGTCTAAGTTGTACATGTGTACCCATCGGGATACACTGAGTCGGATAGCTCTTCAAATGATAGCTCTTCAAACCTATACAGTTGCAGGGGGCAGTCATCAATGTCCGTAATTTTACATTGATAAGAGTGATGGATTAGGCTGAACCAGACATGACATGACAAATGCTCTGGCAATAATATCTTTACAGATAACGAGTTAGACATAAGATCATCTTCGGGGTTTTAGTTCAGGTAAAGGAGAGGATTATGTTTATAGGGTTAGGGTCAGGGCTGATGTTTTAACATTAACTTTACATTTGGCGCGAAAGCAATTGTCACTGGATCATATTTCATTCGACCTGGAAGTAGTTTTTGTTGGGTTCCACCAAAGACAGTTCAGTTATGAATCCTGATGATTTGCCCCGGATTTTTTCCAGATGTGATCCGTATCGGGTTGAACTTTGACCCCATTTGTGGGTGTTACCCAGACCCCTTTTAGAGTCTGAGCCAATGTGGTTTGGTTTGTTTTACTTTGCCAACTATTTTTTATGAATGTGCACAAAATAAGATTAAATTAATTTGCAGTTTGTCTTTCACATACCTTATGAAATGTCCTAAAAAAAATATAAGACCGTACCCGAAAAACTAAATTTTGTCAGGAAAATCGTTTGATACTCAAGTCAGAAAACAAAAACAAACCACAGAGAAGAGAGGGGATCATCTTGTTCGATTGTAACGGAGCAGATTGGTCAATGTAATGTACAGTGTACATGTATTCATGAACCTTGCTGTCCTCTTGAATAATGAACGTCACTTAGATTTTTATTCTCCTATAAATTAATTTCTGAAATAGATTGAACATGATTTATATTCCATACCTTGATTTCAACATCAACTGCGGTTTGTTCCAACTCCCTCTGACAAAACTTCCTGCGTTGAATAAACTGCTAAGCGATAACACACTGCCGAACCGATTGTACCTCGAAGCACACAAGAATCTCTGCGTGGAATTCATTGTCAATAGTTTCTTGTATGTATCGTCGGAGACTTTACTTAGCTCAGGTCTTTTTGAGTGGCCGTGCTTCGGCAAAGAAATGAGTTTGAACCTGCATTATTAGAATGGATAAGCGAAATATATCAATTAATAAGCTTCATTTAACAAGACAGAAATACGAGGTGTGGCTTCAGCCTTTGGTTTATGTTGCATTGTTTCATGATGGCAGTTAGGCCTATTAAACTTTCGATGGAATTGCAGCTCCTCAAATTGGCCTGAAGACAATCCTGTCGGATTTCGTCGATATTATGCCAAATTGACAAGATTCAAGATTCAAGATTCAAATTTATTGTCATGCACGAAAATAATAACATTGGCATGAGAATCGTGTTCTAGCACGGGCGACGCCAGGGTAAATTTTTAGGGGTGGCAAAATCAGTCGGGAAAATTTTCGCGGCCATTTTTATTCATGGCCAAATTCGCCGCCCCTGTGTTCTGGTAGTTTTGGTACAAACAAATATATATAATACACAATAGACAATTACGAAATAAAACAATGAATAGTAAATTGCACAAAAAACAGGATACACTAAAAAACTTGCACATATCAACTAATATATACTGTGCATGACCAGTAAATTATAAATAATCACTTAAACAAAGACAATCCAGTAGAGATATAGAAAGTATCAGAGGGATGAAAAACTAGAAGAGCTAAAAGAGAGAAAGAGAAAGAGAGGGAACAAATGAAACTACATATAGATGAAAAAAAAACAAGAGAAGATTAAGAAAAACAAAGCAGCGGAAAGTGAAGAGGGAATAGTGCGAAAGACAGACAAAATCCTTTACCTAATGTAGTCTCAACATAAAAGACAGAGCATCAGTCTTTTTTGCACGCCTAAAAATTTAAATTGTGTAAGTACACTGGTTTATAGAAGAAAATATCATTTTAGAACATTTAACAGAGTGTAGGTACTAGAAACTGGGTTGAAATAGAAATAAACTGACCGTTAGATTTTGAATTGAATTAAAGCATCATAGAGAAAAACGTTCCTACACACTAAGAAAAATAGGTTCAACTTTGCACCTTTAAAGGTGCAGACTAATGTCACACTGGGAGCACCTTTAAAGGTGCAACTTTGCACCTTTCTGAAAGGTGCAAAGTTGCACCTGAAAGGTGCAGGGTTGCACCATGAAAAATAAAAAGTATTCTTCTTTTTCTTGCAAACTGTGTGTGTGAACCGCAATTGACGTTCATTCGAGTGCTATATATAGTATTTGCATTATAATACAATTTATTAACATTTACAAATATTTATAAACTCGTACATATATGACCCTGCCGGCGCTCGAACCTTCGACCTTCCGCACGTGAGGCGGACGCCCTACCCACTTGGCCATCACACTGGCCGTGAAGGTGTTCATTTTCAACTAATTACATTGTATTGAAGCCGAAGGTGCATTATTTTCATTCTTTTAAGGTGCAAACTTGGACCTATGGGCCGTTTTCGTAATTTATATTCAAATTCCATGCACACCTTTTAAACAAAGGTTGTTGTTGACAACCTGAAATCTTGTCTGAGCTTGTCCGACATAGAAAATAGTATAATGTATGCACATTGCATTTTCAGTATTAAAATTGTATTCATAGAAACAGATGAAAGAAATAGCTTATCACCCGGCTTCGGAAGAGAAAACATCCATAAATTTGAATACATTACGAAAGTGGTCTATTGGAGGTAAAATGTGCACCTAAAAGGTGTAAACTTGCAAACATGATGGAGTGGGGCGAGCGCTCAGCCGTGAAAGGTACATATTTGCTCGAATACCGCGGCAGAAATTGCTCTGCACCTATTTCAGCAAAGTTGCACCTCGTACACACCTTTATTTTTTTTAGTGTGTAGTATACTTTTAGTACACCTTAGGCCTACAGAGCATGGATGTCATGATGTCTGATATATGACATTTATTTACAGTTTATAAATGAGTAGCATATGCATTTATGATCACGACAATTTTATACATACATGTAAGTCTTATGCAGATTATTATTCATAGACGAAGAAAACTAAAATAACACTATTGAAATGACTGATATGTCTGGAACACACACTAAACGAGAGTTGGTTTTGGGACATTTTTCAAATTCCAGGTAATTACTGATCTTCAAATATGACTGACACGTCCTTCTTGAGCAGCCTACGATTATAACTAGATGATTGTTGTGCTTCTGACAGGCTGCAACACAGATGCCCTGTCTTTAAAAATCACAGAATTCCACACCTACAATACAAACAATATTAAATGTTCACGGGAGTTTTAGATTTTTTAAGTTTTTGTGATTTATGTATATATATCTTTTTTAAAATCATGCTTTCTTGGTTCCAGGAATAGCTAGTTGTTTTTTGGTGAGGAAGGTGGAACTATATCTGCTTTTCAAATCTTAGGCGAAGTATATGTTTTAAAATTTTCCTAGTAGGCCTACAAGGAATCGTGCACGGTCTTTAACAATAATTTATCTATCTTTCTACCCATCGATTTATCTATCGATATACCTACGATTCCATACATGAAAAGTTGTCCGGTCAAATTGTAAGCACGAAATGATTCAAAACGTATGCCTGCCTATGAAAGTATATACCCACACAAATCGAATATGTAGACACTGGATACACAGTAGAGTAGGCCTATATATGGAATTAAGGTCACATGCATGCAGACATAATTTCCGCTCGCCTATTCCTATCGTAAATTCCTCGCAATGATTTGAAAAGCAACTCGCAAAAGATGTGCAAAGATTCATTAGTTCAAGGATTATCATCTATAAGCCAGGATACGTACAAATGTTATGTTTATGATGTATCACACGATTTAACTTACCCTGAAGCTGCCCGCAGTGACACTCTGACAATAATCCAGCAGTACTGTGGACAGAGTAGCCAACAACGTGGGATGGGCCAGTGAATTTGAATTGAAAGCGGTAAATAATACATATGGAAAGGTCAAGAGGTAACTGTGTGTTGTGACGATCGATCGATCTTTATCCAATTTCCCAAGTAGCTGACTTTTAGAAAATATCCCAGATTCACTGTAACCCTAACCACCCAAAGGGCAGTGGCAGGATTGGGAGGGGTAGAAATGCCCCAAGATCCCAATATTTAGAACATTTCTGAATGTTTACACTGACTGGAGTGTATATCCAGGTTGGAAGGAATTGTCTGTAATGTCTTTAAGTGAGGACATAGGCGTACCCAAGATTTTGCCAAGGGGGGGGGGGGGTTGTTCATCCGCGGCCAAATCCTAAGTCTATTTTTTTCCCGGTCACGACAGCCGCCGAAAACTCGCTCACCGGGGGGGGGGGGGTTACGGATGAAATTGTTTTTCTCCAAGTCCGAGGTCCAAAATATAATCAACATTTCTTTCAAGTTTTCATAGTTTTTCACATTTTCAAACACCCCACCCCCCTTTGACAAAAAAGGGAGTGATTCCGGGGAATAAGGGGGTGTTTTTTTTTGGGGGGGGGGTGTTAAGATTCCCCTTTTGCAAAAGAGGGTGTTTGAACACCCCAAACACCCCCTGCGTACGCGTATGAGTGAGGATGAAAAAGCATACCTATGTATTAAGGCTACTGAAACGTGCTTTGCCTGTCGCTCGAATTTTGACATGAATTATCTATCATGAGAATTAATTCTATGACAAATCTTTTGGTACAAAGTTCTCCTGTTTATGTCCTTACACCGAACACGACACACACACACACACACACACACACACACACACACACACACACACACACACACACACACACACACACACACACACACACACACACACACACACACACACACACACACACACACACACACACACACACACACACACACACACACACACACACACACACACACACACACACACATGCAAACGTCACATGAATATGCAAATATGCATTTAGTCATTCCGTCACTTATCTTTACTCTTCATCAGATGTTAGCAGTGTGCACTTTCAGCCAATCAATTTTAAAGTTGTTTGCAGTGATTGTTTAAAGTCATTACGCCCAGGTACTTATATTTCCATGGTATGGTTTGATTATGGAACACAAACTTTGAAAGGAAACACCATTCTCATAACAATTGAAGTCTACATTCACTTTAATACAATTGAAATAATCAGTATAATTTTCAAATTATAATACAAATTACATTTATTTCAGCAAAAGATGACATCAAGATTGGAATTTCCATTACATATGATGATTTCTAGTACTGGATAAAGCAATCCGTTGATGTGTTCAGAACTATACGTAACGACTAAAAGGAGAATGAGGGAAATTATGTGTTAGAGTAAGTTTCATTCACACTTTATTGAGGGTGTTTGAATTTGTAAATGAAGGAAGGGGGGGGGTAGGGGGCTAGGTGATTTAAGTACAATCAAACATATCCACACTTATGCGTTGAAGCTTAGAATAGATTTCTGTCTAAAAAGGTGTACATGGCATAATGTAATCACCCCATTACCATATCACCGACATGGTATGGAAAGGCAATGATAAAATAAATGTTTTGTATCAACCTTGTTACAGAGTGTTCTATATAAACTCACCAAGTTTTATACGATGTTCTTTATACCACTTCCGTGAGATGATTTTTATACCCTATTATCAATCATCTGTTCATCTTCATTTCATAGCATTTCATAATTGAAACAAGATATGATGTGCAGTCGTTATGCTTTGTTACGACGTAAAATGCTTTGTACACACAATGACATATTTCGTGTTATTACATGTAGAGTAAAATAATGCACGAGGAACAAAAAGAAACCCATAACGTATATACCCAATTAATCAATCATTTATAACTTTAATTATTATATGTATATCGCTAATATGTTTATGATTATAGACGTATTTACGCGACAAAACGAAGGATACACAATGATATACTGATATTTAAAACAAACGATAAATTACTTATCCTAGTAACATTATGAATTAATCCATTCCCTTTCCGCGGACAAGCTGTATACACTTATCTCCTGAACACACGTAATATCCATTGTACACGAACGATTTGATACCCACTCACACCCAGCACAGACCCATCCTCACCCATACACCCCCACGCACAAACCACACCACCACCACCACCCACCCACCACCACCGCACACACACACACACACACACACACACACACACACACACACACACACACACACACACACACACACACACACACACACACACACACACACACACACACACACACACACCCACACACACACCCACACCCACACCCACACCTAACCCAACCCCAACCTCTCCCCTCACAACCACACATATTTACCGCCGCAGACCCCTTCCCATTAATATTTAATATTAATGTATAAATTACACGATACACAAAGAGGTATTGGCGTACTGATCAATAATCTAATCCATGCTCTCTACGCCTTCTCTCTGAATAACTCCATAACTGGTTAGCGAACTATAAGTACTTTAAAAAAAAACCTTTTCACCAAATATTTCTCACTTCCATTTAACGGTTCCCTACAAAAGTATAAATAATCATTGTTATCCGTTTTTATTCAGCACTGGCTCTACACCATAATAATAAAATGTATTTTAGGAAAATAATGAATTTATTTATTTATTTATTTATTTATTTATTCGGCATAATATCACAAATTAAAAAATCAACACGATAATATTTGAAAATACAATACGGTATATATCACTTATAATTAATCTCCTTGAGACACTACCAGACTGCCTGGATGCAAACTTAATCACCGAAACCAAGGGTCCTGACATCCAATCTGGTAGGGTCACAATGAGAGAAATTTACACGGTATGTACAACAGTATATAGTTGAAACATTAGAAACATTAATTAATTAATTCAAATTAGTTCAAGAAATAATAATGTTGAAAAATGTTGAGCAAAGTGTGTGTGTGGTAAATTTGAAGAAACAAGGGCTCTTATAATAAGCATGACAGATGCATGTTCTGATAGAAATTTTGTTAACGTTTGAAAAGCAAAGTCATGAGTATCATCCACAGGAGATAACACGGAGAGCCTATTGAAGTGAAAATTTCGTTAATTCTGAATTTTTCTCCTGAATATTTTGCACCGTTGTGTTGACAAAACCGGCAGCTATTATGATGCAGCATTTTACAAATAAACGTTGTTTCTGGCATGAATATCGTAACCCATTTGTGACTCTTAAAAGTATCGATCACGCTGAATATATCCGTAGGCAGGCTCCTTAGAAGTACTGTTATAAATCTGTAAACAAAGAGGTAAAAAATAATTTGGTAACGTCAAACACTTTATCGTAAACGCAATTGAAATAAATATAGGAATTCCTATTGTTATCTTTTTAATACCACAAAATCATAGTCACCACCTCTAACTTGACTACATCGTCTAGTAACATAATTTACCAAACTCTTTTCATTCGTTCTTTTTTCGGAGAGGGGATTCTTTTTTTATTTGGTGGGGATATAAACCATATATTCTTAGGAAACAAGGTTATAATATACATAGGTGTACCAATAGGGGTGTTAAAATACGCCCTACCCCTTTCGTCAAAACACACCCTTGAGTCTTTGTCTGGAAATACACCCCTTCACAATAGAGAAAACGGTTGCCGTCGCACCTGGGGCCGGTTGCACGAAACCGTCACAACTCCAGTTCTATATTTGTCACTGATGTCTGGAGATATGACGGACAGCAATTTGCGTTTCACGAAACCATGACATCTCCAACTCCAAGCGGAATCGATATTAAACTAGTCTTTGTCGTAAACGGTATGATAACTTTCGACAATTTGTGACATGCAATTCCAGCGTTTACTGAAATTACGGACAAATATTTGATTGAAATTAATAGGAACGGAGTTTCATCAACATAAACCATCACATAATTACACACAATACACTCTTAATAACTCTTAAGTATCAATTTTATCGTCAACTATAATTACAAACAATACACTCTTAATAACTCTTAAGTATCAATTTTATCGTCAACTAGATAGCGCATGATCAATAAAATAATGACCCTGCAAGGATACCGTAACTGCATTAATTAATTTTGCAGCTTCATTCACTGCACTGTTTTTATTTGGTCCTTTTTATGTCTATATTTATTTTGTGTGTTCTTTTGTCCTTTCATATTAATTCAATCTTTATGTAATGGTGTATTGAAATGTTTAAATTGTATAACACAAAATGTTTATTATTTAATGACAGACGCTTATAACAATGATTTCTAACCACTCTAATAACAACTATGTCATACAGATTTAAGAAACTTATCACTGATATCTTAAGACATGTTTAGGATAAATGTCAAATTGAAATATTGTTTAAACATTTAATAGCATGATTTCAAGGGTTTCATCATTGTAAAATTACTAATTTTGCTGGTTGTGTTTGACAAGTTGTGGATTCTTGAAATGGCACGTGCATAGTGTAACTGTAGGTGGCGTCTGATTTATGACGGCTCCGGAGCTGTCATAACTTTTGTCACTGGAGTTACGATGTCAGGGTTTCGTGAAGCGCATTTTCACTTAACCCTGGAGTTGTCGACGAAGATAGGATGTCAGACTTTCGTGCAAGTGGCCCCTGATGACCCTTTTTATGTCTGTCACGTCGTTTTGGATCATGGAACACGTTCCCGTCGGGCTCGTTGACCATTGTTTCCTTGTTGCTTCGTTTTGGACAATAAAATAACATGCGGCGATGAAGTGGGGGGGGGGGTGGGACGGCTCTATCGTTTTTTTCGGGGGGCGGGGCGGTGTCGTCCCGTCGCACATATCGAATTTTTCACACGTAAACCTTATTTTCTTCTTGCTATCAATTGTGATAGTTTTTGTTAAACCTATTCAAAAGATAAATATGATTTATAGAGATTAACACATTTTATTAATGTGTGTGTGGGAATTTTAAAGTCGCACTTTCCACTTTTTAACAAAACATATATCCTCGGGGTATTTTTTTACCCCGCGCAGGGGTATTTTTATTTCGTCTTCCGTGTTTTCGTCCCCCCTCCACTCGTCACATGAAATCTCCGCTCCTGAAATATACCCTTTGAAAATACCTAGGTACGTCTATGATGATTCAGTGACTCTTGGAAACTTTTTTTTCTTTGCCGCACGAAGAAGTTAAGTATAAAACTGTTCGGTGTATATTTACGCAAGACAGCAAAAATATTATTGATTGCAATGCAAAACCCACAATCATGGCCATAGAGAGGGTTTATCACTGCCACTATGCAGAATGTGTATTTTAAATACAATAGTCAATGCCCGAATCACGTGAAAACTATTCTCAAACTTTTCTGAGTGAACTTACTAACACCTATATTTTGTCTCTCTTTAAAAAACAAAACAAAAACTTTATCTATGAAAATTGTAAATTGTTCTGACATGTAATTCCAACTGTTGAGCTATTTCGGAGTATAACCTCTTGTTCCATGAAGTTTATCATCGACTTTTCCACTGCCACTTAAACGCTAGTTTTAAAAATTAAGCACCTTCAAGTATAATTCGGGTAATAGTTAAACAAAGGGTTGCACTGAATCTCCTATAAGGTCTTGTATGATAAAATCTTCTACCATACCAGGGGCCTGTTTCATAAAGCTATTCGTAAGTTACGCATGAGTTTACGAACGACTGGTGATCAGTTCTTGTGCTAAATTTAATGATTGAGAATGACTAGTGTAGCACCCAAGAACACGTTCCATGTGCTTGTCTTGATGAATATGCATTCTAATTGATGTTTGCCTCTGAAATCAGAGGATTTAATGATGTATTATTCTGCATTTCCAGAGTAGGGCCCCATTATAGTATCATAAAAATGATATTGCATAATTTCAAATCACTTCAAAACAGGGCAGAAAATATAATTTCATTTTCGGGGCTACTTTCAAGCCTGATTTAGTGATTTTAGTATGTTATACATTGAACCCGACGAGGAAAATTGAGAATTGTTTTGTGATTTAAAGGGGGCTTTTTTCTTAGTGTCGGTGGCTAAATTGCCCTCAGCCCCTGTGCATTTTCTACGCTGCTTCATAACAAGGAATACTTACCACCAATGAATTTCTTCCATTTGTGTAATAGGAGTTCTGGAATCCATTGTTATCTTTGGCAAAGGTTCTTTCACTGTAGTGCTGACTTGATCGATTTACAGGTCGCTACATGCGGAAGTAAGAAATTAATCATCATCATCATCTTCATCATCCTCATCATCTTCATCATCTTCATCTTCATCATTATCATCATCATCATTGCCATCAACAGGTTTACCCGCCCATTTTCGTAATCTTTTTAATGAAATTTCGTCGACTTTCATCCTGTTTAATATGGCAACAAGTTGCAAATATTTTTATTTCATTATGGTCAATATCAATATAATTCCTCCCTGCTAGTGAACGACAGATTTTTAAAGATCTTTGTTGAAGAAAATTATTAAATTCTCATCTCATAATTGGTCCTCTGGTAATGCCCTGAATATTTTGATATGCAGAGGCGTCGATCCTGGGGGCAGGCTTTAAAGTAAGGTTCTACCACTTTTCTTTGGCCTAATTGTATTAAAAAACAAATCTATGGAATTATACTACAGCAATACAATCTTGCTTGTAAGTCGGATTCCACTACTGTTGTTTTTTGTTATTTTTGCCTGATTGTATTTTAAAAAATAAATTTATAGAATTACACTTCAGCAGTACAATTCTGTTTGTAAGTTGGATTCAACCACTGTATTTCTTTTCACCAAAATGTATTTTATTAAATAATAAATTCATGGAATTTTACATATGTTTCGATATTTTAAATGAACATTGACAAAATATATGATCTTTTTTATGACATACATGAAGAAAGTATTTCTTGTTCATTTTCGCACTTTAAAACTTTATTCATACAAATACAGAATTCCATCAAGTTGTCTCTGATAATGATAGCATGTTGTATGCATTTGTTTACTAGTGAAGTATTCTTTTATTGTACTATATGATGAAAGCGGAAATTATAGACTCCTAAAGAGTTTCATTGCAGTTTTACACACTAAATCCACTTTAGTAACTTTGGAGAAATATGCTTTTCTTTGCCCGAGTTTGTACACGCGCACATGGAAATATAAAAGTAAAACCCGAGATACATGTATTTTGTTTTTGCATGTGGAATTAGGCTTCAAATTTCATACTATCGGGGGTAAGTAGATGGTTAATATTGTGTTGATGTTAAAGGCATCGTATAAAAACGTTTCCAGTTAAAACAATCTGAGCTACATGATTCCCAATGCTACCAGTGTCGCTGATAGGTCTAAAAGTGAAGTCCTGAAAAAATATAGGTTCAAAATGATCATTAGGTGCTTTTAAAAAGTGAAAAATCATCGAGCAACCATTCCCGTTTTCCTCAGAAAACTGCCGTGTAGCAGAATTTTCATCCGCTGAGAATAATTAATGTGCCGATTTTTATCTGTACATATTTTACGATTGACAGCATAACTGTCTAAACTTTTGTGTTATGGAGTGTTTCTTTGTCCATCAAAACTCTTCCAGATATGTCAGATAGTAAAGTTTGATCATTTTTAAAATGGATTTTCCACAATGTTATATAGTGTCTTTAAGAACTCAATTTTGATAAAAATCGAAGTTAGTGCGTTTCACAAGCAAACTTTTCATATTGAGTTCAATGAAGTACCTTCATGGAAGCCGCGTTTCGAACGATATGAGTGTTGATGGTCCGTTTTTGTTGAGGGCCAACCCTCCCGTTCAGCCGTCCGTTCCTGGTCGCCACCTTTCCGTGATACGATGTAATCTGGGAGAGCGGGACGGCTACGGGTTGCATCTGTCTCATACGGAAGACCATAACCGCACATGCGCACATCATAAGGAAGGTAATGAGGACCAGCCCTGCGATAATCGGGCCTACGATCACACCAATGTTAGGACCACTAGTTGGTTCTGTTAAACAAAGAAAGTGTAAGATAAGAATAAGAAGTATGGTCCATTAATTTGGTACATTATTAGGTACTTTAATATAAGGTTGCTTCTTTATGTTATATCACAGTCTCAATCATATGTCAAAATAACTGTTCGTGTTATACAAAATAATCCAGCTTGGTTTTATTTTATTTTTCTATCAACATGATCAATGTATATTTCTATTTTTGATATATAGTGTTAAATTTATTTATTCTCATGTCTGTGTTATTATATACTGTTTAGTGGTTTTTCTTTCGTGAATATGTGTGTACATTTAGTATTTAGACATACATGTAGTCTTTTCTGAACCTTGCAGTTTCCCGTACAAGTAGGTTGATGCTATACGCTTTATGTTGATCCATAAATAAAATACGTTATATAAAAATAAAATTTAATGCGATCCATGAAAAAGAAAGTTCAGAAAATATATCCATAAACTTACATTTTGACTGAATAAAATATTATTTTGTCATCGGGTGGATAGAGGGAGGAGGATGCACCGAATACAGTAAAGTGGAGGGAGGGGGTGAGGGTAATTTCTGTGAGTGCTACGTGAATTCTGCTACCCCCGCAATCGGGGACTATACCGGATTTAAAACCTGCATTACTACTACTACTGCATTAATAAGAGTGAATTAATAATTTACCATCTATAACGACGCTGTTAGGAGCTACGTTAAGACCTTGTAACTGGGGTCCTGTTCTGATTGCTTGCTGCAAAGAAGCTGAATTAACGTTGCTATCCTGGCTAAGGTGCACTAAATAATCAACAATCACACTTCCATTACGGAATCTCAGTACTACTACTGCGATGATGCTATCTCCAAAAGATATTCGCAAATTTAGCAGCAACTGAAAGTAAAAAAAAAAAAATCAAATCATGTTTGAGATAATGATACTCTCAAAAATGCAAAAGACTGCGATCTCTATCTCTTTGAGAAGGTGATAATAATTTTTTTTTTTAGTCTGGGAAAGAGTGAAATTACCATGCTCAAAAATGGAAAAATTACTTTCAAAACAATGAATTTAGACACTTTAGTACATTACAAATTTTGGAGTAAAATTAGCTCTTATTTGGATTGCAATCCACTTCCATTTGGAAATCCACTCCAATCCAAAATGAAATCTACTATGGTTCTTTTTTCTCAATGTGAGTACAATCTAGCGAGTGGGAGTTTGACCATGTTAATGAATCTGCTAAACGATTACCTTTTCGATTTTTAACCTGACAAAAAGAATACGGCTTAACCCTTCCCTGATGAATACCCAGAAGATACTATCAAGGAATCAGTGGGTCAGATTCATTTGTTGTTTTGCCATTAGCCAAACATCATTTAAAGTTGTACGCCAAAGATGAGTATTATGTTGAACACATTTTATAGCTTTACAAATTACTGAGAATACCAAATTGTTCCAAACTTACAGCAATCTCAACTTGGCGTCTTAGTGCCATTCCTTGGGCGTTGATTTCATCGTTGAGCGATGCGCTGAAAACTAAATCCACTCCCAGAAAAGCAGTGATTGTAACCCTTCCGCTGAAGCTTCTGGTATCTGAAAATAGTTTATTCCATATAATTAATGCACTGGTCCTTTGCAATCTTTCACTATCTTCATCTACAACAACACTCTCTACACTCTGAGAACAAGGATTCCCTTTTTTTTTTTTTTTTTTTACAAAAGTGGCACCATTTGTGGTGTGTAATTGCACTATTTTGATATTGAAGGGGTTTCATTTACTTTTGACTAGATTTATGGTACATTCTAACCAATCTTCGGTGTTCATATATAGATAAGTAGGTAGGTAAGTAAGTAGATCGATTGATAGATAGATAAATAGATAGATAGATAGATAGATAGATAGATACATACATACATACATACATACATTGATAGAAAGATAAATAAAATGAATGAATGAATAAATACATACATACATACATACATACATACATACATACATACATACATACACACACACACACACACACACACACACACACACACACACACACACACACACACACACACACACACACACATACACACACACATACACACAAACGCACAAACACACGCACACACACATTCATATACATATATATATACACGCACACACACACAAATGCACAAACACACACACACACATACATACATATAAACATATATACACGCACATACACACAAGAGCGCAGACATGCACACAAACACAAACACACACACACTTATACGGTATATATATATATTTTTTCTTCTTTTTTCAAAGACCCGAAGGCATAAAGCACACATATATGTATCATGCAATCACTCATTTAATCTATAAGTTACCTTTCATTAATAATTTGATTAATTTGAGGTAATGTAGGTCTAAATATAATACTGCAACTAGGAGAATTTGGCTCTTAATTTAAAAAATAGGATTTTTTTTGTTGAAAATTGTTAACAATGATGAGGTTACTGATGTACTTATCGCTTACCGGTCTGACAGTTGCTACCAGTGTGTGTTCCTGGACATTCACAGATGTAGACGCTGACCCCGCTGGATGAACAGGTTCCGCCATTTTGACAAGGATTACTCGTGCAGGCATCTTAAAATTTAGAAAAAAAGGGATAAAAATAAACACTCGAGTGTCTAAGTGTGTCGTAGATGAACTAGAGGCTACAAAACCTTCTTCGGGTAGTACTGGTAGAATGAAAAGCAATGACTTGTTGGTCATCGATTTACGGTTATTGTTTATCTTGTCATTTCTTGGAGCGCACTTGGATACTTGAGATGAAATAGTATTAGAAGAAGAAGACAAGGGACGAGGAGAAGACGAAAAAGAAGAAGAAGAAAAAGAGGATGAAGGAGGAGAAGAAGAACAAGAAGAAGAAGAAGAAAAAGAAGAAGAAAAAAGAAGAAGAAGAAGAAGAAAAAGATGAAAAAATGAAGAGGAAGAGAAAGAAAGTGGCGGAACAGTGGAAAAGAATTATTGGACGAAAAATTAGAAGCAGAAGAAAAAAGGACGAAGTGGAGAACATGGAGAATGAAGAAAATGAGGTAGTGGATTATTGCCTGAGCAACCTTTGTCTGAGTCGCATGCGTAACATTGGAAAACATCCAATGTAATCTATTCT
>JZLH01S0162542.1:0-10393 GCA_001188425.1 Eucidaris tribuloides
ATACATTGATTTCACAAAGATATGATCTTTCATGATTATTGCTCACGTTTTCTTTGTTTTGATTTTAATCAACATCCATCCTGATAAATTAAGTAAGTTAAGTAAAAAACAAAGATAAATAGCATCTACTGCAATCAAAGCCAGAACGGCAATGGTATGTATTAATTCTATGTATACAGAAAAAGTATGTGCACCCCTTTTAGCTCGATTTAGAAGATTTTTATTCACTTACAGTTTCACTGTTCTGATATGGTGCTATTCCTATCGCGCAGCTCATCAGGCATGGCTTGCAGCACTAACTCGAAAGTGTCACTTAGTGGACAAATTCTCTCCTTGACCGTTGAGGAAATTACATAAATGTACATCAATTAGTGGTTTGGAATAATGTTTGCTTTAATGCCAAATATATAATATTTAAATGAAAAAAAAAAATGATTACAAATTTCACAAATGTTTTTTTTTTTTTTTTCATTTCCAGAATCAAAATATATCTTGGTAAAAACTTCCCTACCCTAGTATTTCTGAAAATATTCATTGATAGTTAATATAGACCACAGACATGTATCCTATTTGAAGTTATTTCATGGATCAGTCAATAGATGTTGTTAATTTGCAAAGGATACATGCAATTTTATTAAAAGTAGTCACAATTTCCAGCATGATAGTCTAATTAAAAGTTATAGTGCAAGGAGCATTCATATTTATACTGTAATTGCTTCTCTGGTTTTGTTAATTTGATACATTGTAGATGATGTGATAAAAGAACTACCATTTCCGCAAGTTGCTGCGTGTTAAACAGTTGTACTTTTCCAGGACCTGTCTAGGCTCCTCTCGGCTGCTTACCTCTGCCATCCGGCACTCCTCCCTCGCATTCACCTTCTGCCTTCCACACCATGCTCCCTCCACGACTACTCCAAGATAGTATGAATGCATTATGCTATAATGGCTTGAACCTCATGCACGCTTTGAATTAACGTTCCTCTGTTCTGAAGAAGGTGAAAACAAAATCAGACAAAAGATCAAAAAGAAGTCATACTTGCCCTGTTTAAATCCCAGTCAAATATACGAGTGCTTGGTATCGTACATTTCTTTGCATTACAAGTTCAGCAGGATGTAGATTAGTGTAGATGGGATAACTCATTTGCAGGATACAAATTATTGTCATTTTGCATCATGAATCTCTATTATATCCTACCACCACCCCAAATTCTGCAAACGTGTGGGGATCTGTATGCACGCACCAAAATGTGTTGGGCAATGATTTTTAAAGTACTTAAACTGTACCTTTTTTAAAGATAACAGAACGTTTAGTTATCTACATCATTTTGTCTTCATCGTAATCTTTCCTTCTGAGTCTGACTGTTCTGAAAGGCAATTAATGGCGGTTACTTAGTACACCAGCTTTTACGACAACATTCATCTCAGTCGTCTGATCATAAATCTAATTCGAATACAGGCATCGAATTAACTAGCATTGTCTAATGTTTCACTTAAGAGACTCTGAGTGTAGAGTACAATTAAAGTTTACAATTTGTAGCAATGCAGACTCATGAACTGAGATAGGACAGATGCCACCCCCCCCCCGAACATAGCGCACACATAAGTTAGATCTACAACCCAATTTTCAACACTCCCTATACAGCGTTGACGATTAACTCAAAAAAGAATAGACTCTACGTTAAGTTTGTTACTTCTTTACACGTAACAGAATTATAACGTTACGTATTTTCTAAGATCTAACGTAGAACCGTCATTATACTTAAGTCTAACGTTCGTTAGTTACGTTACATGTAACGTTAGTTAGTTTAGTGCATTGCGAAATTTGCTTTAGAATTGGAGTACATCAATTCTACACTAGCATTGGTACAATAAATGTGAAATTCAAGTGAAACCTTAACGTTTAGCTTTGGTCTTGATGTGCAGACATACCGCATATGACCCCGGTTGTATCACCCGTGCCGGTTGGCCGTATGTAACATGCTGCACTGTGTTATCGCACGTAGATAGCAATGCCATTCACTGCTACTGTGCGAAGACACGGCAAACACACCACGAAACTGCGATTGGCCGTGACAGATACATATTGAAAGCTGCAAGTCGATAAATAATTACAAAGAACATTCAAATTGTAATTCTACATGTACTTACATCAGAGTCCACTTGATCACACCAAAATCCATTATTTAAGTCAAAATTGTCACGCAAACACTGCGCGCCATGCGATCGGAAACAGCTTGTGATTTTGACCCTAGCTCGTTCAAGAAGTTTTTATTGATTAAAAATGCATCGCGTGCTGCGACGGGTTTGGTGAAATCCTCGGAATCAACTCCACGCAGCCTGCGATGAGTTGACTCGCGAACGATGTTCAGCGATTAATCGCTGGCGCAATGTTAGTGAAATCCTCCCAGGTTAATTAATCAGTCATTGACAATAATAGCATTGCACTCTACGGGAATTACAAAATCCCAGAGGTAACAGCTTTATATAAAACTAGCATTAAAATATAATATATTTAACTATTAGTTCCTCTTTTAAAGTTAAACTTAACCCATTGCATAAGGAACCAGATGCAGCACGTATGAACTCTATGGGAATCACAAATCTCGGGGGTAACAGGTTAAGATTAAAAAGTGGGGTGACTTACCACGACACCATCTTCCTGGATTGTCCGTATTACCATCAGTATATCCGGCATTACACGTACATGTGAAATTTCCAGGTGGTGTGTTGGTACACATAGCATTGACATCACAGTTGTGACTACCATCGGTACATTCGTTAGTTTCTTCAAGAACAATGAAATGTCAACGCTAAATGACATAGGAAGCTATTACAGAGCAATAAAGGAAATCTACTAACTTGATGCCTATGTTATTCCGTAGTTCCCACAGACTTAAAATGGTCCATCGGGACCCACAAGCAACAGATTAAGCATTGTTCTCATGCAGTGAGCATTCAGAGGGCCATTGAAATAATCTTTATAGAATTGGTCAACTTTCAAAAAGCCCAATTAATTTTAACTAAACAACTGATTTTTTTTTTGTAAAGTGGGAGGAGATCCATGAAAGTAATGTTTATGAGCCAAATAAATTAGTATCATTAAAAATCTTTTCTAGCCCTCCCAAAAAAGAAGTTAAGAGCCTTGATACAAGACTAATGGCGCATTCACCCTACTAAATGTTGTAAATATCAACCCTGTAAAAAATACCCCAAAATGCCCTGAATTCTCCAACTTGTTAAGAAGCTTAAGTTATCAAACTATAGACAATGCCACAAAATATAGCCGATTTCCATTCTACTTATTTTCATGTGTTTTTTCTTTTTTGCATGTATCAACAGACCTACCATACCATCATCTTTGCTATGCCTTCCCAGTATCCAACTCATATTCAACTCAAAAGTACTCCATAATGAATGCAATTATTGAATACTGCCCCATGTAATAATTAACGTAACAACTCAAAATAAAAAATCATTGCATTCAATAGATATAACAGAGTCCCAAGACCAACAGGATACCAACAGGATAATACACAACTGGCATTATAATATAACAACTTGAATGATAGATTCCTCTTTCAAGGTTAAACTTGAGATTAAAAACAGGGTTGGCTTACCACTACACATTTTTCCTGGATTGGCTGTATCATCGTCAGTATATCCAGCATTACACGCACATGTGAAACTTCCAGCTGGTGTGTTGGTACACGTGGCATTGACATGACAGTTGTGACTACCATCGGTACACTCGTTAGTTTCTGCAAGAAATATGAAATGTCAATGCCAAATGACATGCTATTACAGAGCAATAAAGGAATTCTAATAAGCACTGTTCTCAGTGGGAATTCAGAGGCCCATAGAAATAATGTTTATAGAATTGATCAACTTTCAAAAAGCCTAACCAAATGACTGATTTTTTTTTTTTAAGGTCATCACATGTTCCACCATTTTGACAGGTAACCCCTTCTTGCCAACCTCGGGGTCACTCTCTTCATCCTTGTGCATCTCCCATGAATCCATTTCCCACATTTCCCACACAACACTGAATTTGCCCTCACCCTCCTTCCACACATGCCGCATGGGTTCTACCAATTTACTTGCACTGATACTTCCTTCTTCCTGCTCCACTTACCAGATCATTTTTGTTCTTTCCAAGGTTTACACTTCAACACCCTGCTCTCAAAAGCCATCTTCCATTTTCCAGAACTTTTCACCTCATTCCCTCCAACGTTCACTCATCAAACCAAATCATTCAGCATACAACATCTCGGGTCATCAACCTTCTTTGAATTCTCTGTAACAACATCCAATTCCACAATTGCAAAAAATCAGTGGCGATAACACAGAACCTTGATGCACTCCCACTTTCACCTCAAAATTCCTCAGACAACTCTGACCCAACTCTTAACAACACACTTTTTAAGCCCCTTCATACAAACTCATCATCACTCTGACCATTGCCTCCGGTATACCTTTCTTTCTCATCGCCCACTCTTTCACCTTCCTTGGGACTCCATCAAATGCCTTCTCCAGATCAACAAAACACATGTACACTCATCCCCAATATAAACAATTTTATATATTTTCGTGTTCACTGAATTCTAGCTTACAAATACATTGGGCGTGTTGGGCAAGTTTAAAATAATTAAAACATTTATAGGTAACTGTAATGGTGAAGGGATATCTAAAGCTATTTAAATGATATAGACCACTTTGTTTTTGAGTGGATAAAAGATTGTTTATCAATAATGAAGATCCTTTCCATATATAAAAGCTAAATTCAATAGTTATATGCTGCATCAAATATGATCATACTAGATTACTGACTGGCTTTAGTGAATATACATATCAATAATTTGGAATATTTTTTGTACGGAGGAACTTAGATTATTAATCACACTACTCGTTAGGATCATGATATTGACTTCTAGCTGCAACAAACAATCACTAAAACAGTTCTGTCGACACAAATAAATCACCAATGATAAAATAAACTTGTCCAGATTGACATAATCAGTTGAAAGAGTACACTCATGCATATCACGAAAAAAACAAATATTCCACATTAAATACTGAGTGTATAAACATTTACTGAGTGCAGAGTATACTTATCCTCAACTCCTTATTCTTAACTCCATTTGAAAAACCTATCTGAAAGCTAACAGAAAATATTGTATGTTCAACATAATTGTTGATGAGGCTACCACCCATGACGCTGATGCGGAAAGCCGGAAACCCCCAATTTAGGATATATCGAAGCCTATGTCTTGCTCCACTATGCATGCAAGATAAAGATAACTGAAGGATGAATATGAAATACCTGTTTCACAGTTTTTGCCTTCAAATCCTGATTGGCATGTACAACTGTACGAGCCGATGGAGTTGGTACAGCCCGCACCATTCTGACAGTGGTCCAAAGCACATTCATCAACATCTACAAATACAGAGAAGAAATTTGGGGGGTTATTTAATAAATTTCTTGATTCTATAAATATGTTTCACAATTATTTTTCTTTCTGATGAACAACAATTAATTATGAAATACAGATTGCTTTATTACATGACTTTTTATGTAAAAGACAAAGGAAAAACGATTGCATAACTAATGCCTACATTTTCAGACTTCACAAAGTACTTCACACAGTAATTTCTGACATTGACAAAAAGGGTTTGAAAATAAAAAGAAATCTCAAACTTGACAAGATAATTGCACTGTGTAACTAGAGAAGTTCGACTACGTGCAGTCGATGGGTATGCCTCCGCCCACTATGTAGCAGCTAACAACCTCATTATATTAACAGTAAGCACTCCTACATGTAACTGAAGTTATAGGCAGAAACTGGCATTTTGGCACGAAGTTAATTGACCTTTGACCCTTACCTTTGACTCTACCAAAATATTTGTCTTTTGGTTTTGAACCTAACCACCAAATTACATCAACAGTGAGCACTCTTAACTGAAGTAATATGCAGAATGACATTTTGGGACAAAGTTCATTGACCTTTGACCCTTGACCCTAACCTTTGACCCCTGTGACTCTACCAAAATATTTGTCTTTTGGTTTTGAACCTAACCACCAAATCATCAACAGTGAGCACTCCTAACTGGAGTTAGGCAGAAAAAGGCATTTTAGGACAAAGTTCATTGACCTTTGATGGATTTGTCCCAAAATCTAATCAATTCATCCTTGCCTAGAGGTCCATCCTTGTTCTAAGTATCATTAAAATCCCTCCAGCGGTACTTCAGTAATCTTGTTCACAAGAAAGTGCGGACATACAGACGCACGGACGTACGGACAGACAACCCAAAACATAATGCCTCCGGCTCCCTTACTGGGTGGAGGCATAAAAACTCTGCATCATCTTTTCAATGATCATTGGCAAACAATTAATGAAAATTGACTACTGTTATTAAAATGATGCACTCTTTTCATATATATGTGACCTGTCTCCATAAAATGAACAATAAGTGGCAGCAGACATTTGTATGTTCATTTTGACCTTTAAATCTGGTACAATGAATTCACTACATTATGCAAGTCACAGATACTTGTTTACAGACTTGGATAACAAAACCTTTTATCTCAATTTTTAGTAAAACTAACTGTTTTATATAATCTTTTAGCTACATGTAGGGATTGATCCAGATTTTGTACTGTTCAAATCTCAATATCACTCGAAACAAATAGAGTATACTCAATTAAAAACAAGGCAATAGCAAGATTGTGTCTCGCCCACCCGCGACTAAATATTACAAAGGTAAATTTCCCTAAGTACATCCCTAACACACGTTTGACCTCAAATGACCTTTGACCACACCATGTGACCTCCGACAGCACCACAACACAATGGTACCCCTAGTGCATCTATCAGCCAACAAGTTTGGTCGCCATTGGACCAATGGTTGCCAAGTTATGTGTCATAAGAGAGTCAAGCAGGTATACTTTAACGTTGACCTCAAATTGACCTTTGACCTTACCATGTGACTTCCGACAGTGCCACAACATGAGGGTACCCCATGTGCATCTATCACCCAAGTTTGGTCGCCATTGGACTTACGGTTGCCAAGTTATGTGTCCTAAGAGAGTCTTGCAGGTAAACTTTAACATTTGTGACGGCGGACGGACGGACACCATTTGGATCCCTTAGTCTCGCCCTTACCTCTGGTGGGCGAGACAAAAAAATAGACTTTCCTACTTGCTATAGTGTTATAAGGGCCTTCATGTTTTTGCACTCCTAAAGTTGCATTGGATTTGTGTTTATACAGTTCATTTAACTTCTAGATAGCAAACATGTAAATTCACATTGAAATCTTCCTGCGAGATATGAACTTACCTTCCTCACAATTGGTTCCTGTGTAGCCAGGTATACATGAACAGTTGAAGGCATTGACTAGATCATTACAAGTTCCACCATTTTGACAAGTGATGCCATCACATTCATTTATGTCTAAAAACAAAGAATAAGTGACAAAATTATTATTATTTGACAAATACAAAAGGAAACTCTTAGTGGGAATGAGTCAAGCATGAAAACTGCTGATAAATGACTTTTTAAAAATGTGTTTAACTGGACAATCACAATCTTATTTGTCTATAAAGGAATGGTAAAAAAAACACTGTTCACTAATTCAAATGTGTCTGACAAAAACATATATTTGTTAAAATCCACATATAATTGGTGTGATTATGACCAATACAATCTTGTGGCGATTTTGACCAAAAACTGGGGTACCAAATAACAGGGTTGGCACGATTTAAATCGCTTTGATTTAAATCGCAATTTAAATCACGATTTAAATCACCTCGATTTTTTTTTAAAAATCACGATTTAAATCATCTCGATTTTTTTTTAAAAATCACTGATATAAATCACTCCCATAGACTTGTGTATTATAAAAAATTATAATGCTTTAAAAATGATTTTCAACTGGAAATCATGGCAAATTTGCACATATAAAGCCATGAAAGGCACAGCAATATTCACATAAATACTGTCATAATTCAATTTCTACCACTACATATCCCCATAATCCTACTGTTCAGTGAAATATGAAAAAATTATGATGATTTTTGTGAAAGTTTATCACTTATGTTCCTAAAGACTTTTAGCTTAGGAAAACAAAATGGATGTGCTGCATTACACTTTATTTTGTTAATTTCTATTTAAATCATTTTTAAATTCTTTTTTTCTAAAGCACCAATTTTATTCAACCTCGATAACTGATATGTAAAAGAAAATAATGATTGATGGAATAAAAGTTTCCTATAGGCAATTTTGAATTTGTAATATGAACATATGATGCACCACGCCATACCCCGGGGTACCGTTGTACCCCGGGGTACCGCATTGTGCAGCGCCCTCTTGTGTTAAAAAATGTATTTTTTTCAGTTATGATCGATGAAATCAGTGGTGATGATGCAGAGGCTGTGCAAGTGCACAACAAAAAGGCATAAACTTACGAAAAATAGGGTAAAAATGTGTTATTTTCACCCTTATTTCATAACTTTTACATAATTTTGTAACCCAGGGTACAGTGCTAGAAAAGTAAATAAATAATTCAACAAAATGGCGGATTTCTAGTTGGTACCCCGGGGTATGGCGTGGTGCATCATATATTTGGAACCTCTCTCGGGGGAAAAAACAACAAATCGATTTGAATTTTAAAAATCATGATTTGAATTTTTTGAAAATCATTTTTTTTTTTCTAAAGCACCAATTTTATTCAACCTTGATATGTAAAAGGAAATAATAATTGATGGAATAAAAGTCTCCTATAGGCAATTTTGAATTCCGAGTAGGAAACATATATTTGGAACCTCTCGGGGGAAAAAACACACACCAAAAAATCGATTTGAATTTTAAAAAATCATGATTTGAATATTTTAAAAATCATTTTTTTTCTAAAGCACCAATTTTATTCAAACTTGATAACTAATACACTGTATGTAAAAGGAAATAATAATTGATGGAATAAGAGTTTCCTATAGGCTATTTTGAGTGCAGAATATGAACATATTTGGAACGTCTCGGGAAAAAAAATCAAAAAAATCTGATTTAAATTAAAAAAATCATGATTTAAATATAAAAAAAATCATTTTTGGGGGGGAGGATTTTAAAAAAAAATCATGATTTTTTCCCAACCCTGCCAAATAAAAATTCACCATTTGTTGATTTTTTTCTTCAGCACTGTGCCTTGGGTTACAAACTGTGGAAAAGTTATGATTGCAGTGTACCTCTCAGTTTAAAAAATCTCCTTTTGCCAACTGTTTTCTAAAATGATGGTTCGCACACAGAGCACAGGAAGTACAGGTAATGTAATACCAATACATTTTGTATATTGATATAAATCTGAAATGTGTTTATGTACAAAAAATGTACATGAGTAAAAAAATGAAGAAAAAAATCCACATAAATAGGCATTGAAATTAGCCATCACCTGTGACCTGTAAAATCTTAACCCATTGAAGACAGTTTGATTATGCTTTAACATACATTTCCTATAGACCTCGCAACAAGATATTTCATGTCTAGTCTTCAAACGTCAACATTTTTCGGTCATGACAAAATGAATTGAAATAGGCTCCTCTTTGTCTCAATGAAAACAGGAGCAGTCCCACTAAGTTTTCCCATAAGATGATGTACGCAACTTTGCTTGTGCAATGAAACAGTCATACAAATATGTGTAATTTATGAAAACTTGCCTGTAGTAGAAGACTAGTTTTATAGTGTTTGAAAAAAAATATAATTCTGTGGTTCAACAGTGAACTCAAAGACTCACCAGTCTCACAATGGTCTCCTTCATACCCCGGTACACATGTACAGGTGTAATTGTTGACTTAATTGTTACAGGGCATATTGATGGACATTATTTTAAAATGAGTCAACTTTTGACTACAAAATTTTCACAGTAGAATCACAGCATAGTTTACTTGATTCTAGAATAGTTTTTACCCCAAGTTGAGGACTAACCCCAATCATGTTATTTACCTTTAAGTGTGCTGTAGTCTGAATATGTTCTTGTTTAATGAAATACTGTACATGTATCATATATTAAACTGATAATCATGTTTTTAATAACACAGCATTTGGGAAAAATTCATTTTTTCTTTTCTGTACGTGCAAGTAAGACAGAATCATTTTTACAGCCACGCACTTTTCACTAATCAAAAGAACAATTTTTCTTTAATTACAGATTCTAGCTTAAAGCCCAAGTTTAGTTTTTTTTTTTTTTTTTAGTTATTTGAAAGCTTTATGCCCCAAAGTCATAACCCTGCAATAATAGATTCTGAATGTTTTTAGGTTTTTTTAAATTAATTAATGAAAAATCTCGGGGGGGGGGGGAACCCTGAGATTTTTTACTATATTTTACATTATAGCATCCAAAGGGTTAA
>JZLH01S0162555.1:2235-15757 GCA_001188425.1 Eucidaris tribuloides
TCAAAATCCTGAGATTTGCACACCAACTGTTTTGCTTAGATTTGATCCAACTAAAGACTGGTTCACAGAAATACAGTGTTCACAATACAGCATTCATATGTTGCAAAGTTTTGCAAACAACAACAATATATCACTTGAAATTGGGCTGTTACTCAAGTTGTATTTTGTAGTCTAGGTTTCAGACACGGATATAGCTTTCACTAATTTTGAATTTGGTAGAGTCCAGCTGTAGCAAAGACTGCTTGATAATCGTCTAACTGCACTGGTTTTGAGATTTGACCTTGTAAGCTTTGATCAGCAGGTATTCAGTTTTCACTAGATGATACAGGAACCATGTCTGGCAATTTGACTAGTTTAACGACTGTAAAATTCAAATTCAGTGAGTAATGCTATGTTGGTGCATTCCATTTGAATAGTAACGGCACTTATTTTCACAAAAGCCGACTTTTATTCAGCCCCAAGGTTATTGCGAGAGGTGAACTGAATATTTTATATGAATTTTCACATTCTAGATGATTTCAGTTTATATGGTTAATAAGTTCATTTTGGGTTGTGCATACCGCAGAAACAATTTTTAAATGTTACTACACTGTACATGTATATACTTCATTATTGATGTACCACACTGCTACCTGAAAGGAAGAAAACAAGAAGAAATCGGGGAGAAATTCATTGATCTTTCACACCTTTTTGAGTATGTTACAAACATTAATGGTGACAAACTTTGATGTCTGAACTACATGACAGTGCCTAAATGGACAAATACACACTGAAGAATATAAATCCATACCAAGTTATGCTGTCACTAGCAAGAAATGTATGGCAGTAGGCATATATTATATCACACACAATTTGAACAACTGGTGGATTTGTAATTGTAACACAATAGTGAATAGGGACAATGGATATGGTAAAATAGGTCACTCATAAATGCCACTTGTTTAAAGCACTAATAAATTATCGTTTTGAAGTACAATTTATAAAGGGCTCATTCTAGACCTTATCAGATACACCAATAGCATGAAAAAAAAAACATGTATGTAGCTCAGCTTTTAAACTGAAAACATTATCAAATGATGCATTGACAAATGTTAAAGGTATTAACTAACATTTACCACAGTTAAAAAAAATCTGAGCTACATGATTCCCCATGCTACCAGTGTCTTTGATGAGGTATAAAAATGAAGCCCTGAAAAAATTGTATTTCAGAATGATTATTTAGTGCTTTAAAAAAGTGAAAATCGTAAGTTGACCAGATTCACTTGCCCATTTCCTCCCATAGACTTACTGTGTGTACACCTAGGTTAATAAAACTTGCCCCGAGTTTTATTGTTTATTCATGTATAACTTGCCATTGGCGGTGTAACTTTCCAAACTTTTTTATTCTAGGGTGTTTATTTGTCCATATGAACACTACTATGTAGTTCAGATATCAAAATTTGACAATCTTTTAAGTTGAAACTCCACAATGTTAGCCTATCACTTTAAAGACACAGGTTAACATTGTGGATCTGCAAATTAAAAAATTATCAAACTTTCTGATATCTGAGCTACATAGTAGTGTTTGAATGCACAAATAAACACACTAGAATACAAAAGTTTGGAAATTTATGCTGCCACTGGCAAGATATAAATGAATAAACAATTAGTACTTGGGCCGAGTACAAAATAACCTAGATCAACACACAGTAAGTCTATGGGAGGAAGTGGGCAGGTGAATCCGTTCAACTTACGATTTTCACTTTTTTAAAGCACTAAATAATCATTTTGAAATACAATTTTTTTTTCAGGGCTTCATTTTTAGACCTTATCAAAGACACTTAGAGCATGGAGGATTATGTAACTCACATTTTTTTAAACACTGTGGTCATTGTTAGCCTGTGGCTTTGAGGATCTCAAATGCTGTACTAACTTCTTACCTTATATTTGGTTGGGTTCCTCAAGCCAAGTACCAGCGCACCATGTCCTCCCATGCTGAAGAGCAATGAGGCAAATTAAAGGGTATTAGTCATATTGATATGCATGACACAAAGAATTAGAAGTGAGACATGAATGGCATCTTATGCAGTGAGGCTCAGAAAAAATGGAATACTAAATCTATTAAATATGGTGAATATTCACCCTTCGTTATCCAAGAGAAATTACTATTTTCCCAATCACTTGATAGCGTGTTCTTTTCTGAGTGATACAATACTTAGATCATTAATTTTTGTGGTAGTTTTCTTTTTAGAGGTCAATTTTGCAAAGCAGTGCATGTCAGCTTTTCTAGCGGTAAGGCAGTAATGAGGCGTGCCATTGATGGCATCTCATAGAAATTACATGTAAACTGGTGTGCACATACCAAATTTATATTGGTTCACCTAAATGGTCCTAAAGTGGTAAGTACTTGAGTAATATAGATGATCTGGGAAGTTGGTGTCATTCTACTCATGAAAAGATCGTCTATCAGATGAACTAAAAAAAGATGAGCAATTAATTATGAAAATAACTGTGCATGTAACTGTTCCTTTTTCTGGGCTGCTGTATCATGACCCAAGATATAATACTTATAACAATGTCAGTGACAATGATGTTGATTAGAAAGGCAGAAGCTATCTTAATCAAGAGCTACATGTAATTCTTAGAACAGATTGAACAATGCAGATTCATAAACTTAATATGGCATATTCAGAACAAAAATACTGTAAGATAAGGGAAATTTCAGAACAAATTACTGATAGTTTTATTATTCATCCTTGAACAAAGCATTTGCTAGTCCAACCTAAGTCACACTTCATGGTCAACTGGCACCCATCCAACCCCCAACCCCAAATTTGTTTCCCCTTCCCTAAATATCTAAGAAACTAGGGTATTAAAGGTAAATGACATGATTGGGGAAAGTACTCAACTTGGCTTGAAACTATTCTACAATCAAACAAACTCTGCACAGATGTTACTGTGAAAGTTGTGTAGTCAAAAGTCAACTCATTCTAAAATAACTTCCATCACTATGCCTAGTGACAGATAAATCTGTGGTGTAGCTTTCTATGGGATCTATTTCTATCAGGGCTTGAAACAAGATGTTAGTATGTACATGCTTAAAGCCTAAGTTTAGTTTTGGGAATTTTTTTTGTTTATTTTGAAAGCTTTTATGCCCCAAAGTCATAACCCTGCAACAATAGACTCTGAATGTCTTTTTTTTTTTTAATTAATGAAAAATCTCGGGGTACCCCCAAGATTTTTCATTGATTTAATTAAACAAAAACTAAAGACATTCAGAGTCTATTGTTGCAGGGTTATGACTTTGGGGCATAAAGCTTTCAAATAAACAAAAAATTCCCAAAACTATACTTGGGCTAATTTGGCTTAAAGGTTAGTGACATGATTGGGAACACTTGAAAGTGCCTCAAGAACCAAATGAGTTGAAATATATACCAAGTATACACTAGCAGGAGTGGATCTCCCAGCTGGGAGGATTTGTCTGTAATTTGTTTACTTAAGGAGAATCAAGCATAAACATAGGAGTATCTTAATTTTATGCGGGGACGATAAAAATAAGCCCCATAGAGAGCCACACAGCAGGTTTCCGTGCTATGAGTGATATTGACATTATTTATTTTAGAATGAATCAATGTTCGACAAGATTTTTACAGGAGAATCCTTGCATAGTTTACTTGATTCTAGAGTAGTTTCAGCCCAAGTTGAGGACTATCCCCAATCATGTCATTTACCTTTAAGTAAACAATTCATGATAAATCCTTTCTGCCAGCCAGGAGATCCACTCCAGCTGGTGTATCTTTGGTATATCTTTCTAAAGGCACTCTTTACTTCTCCCAATCATGTCACTGCCCTTTAATCTCTACTCACCTATGTCCTGTTATTCCTACTCTGTCTGCCTTCACAGGGAAACTTTTTATCACCAGATCAAACAACTGGTAAAAAAATGACATAAAATCAAATATCAATAATTTTGATACTTATATTCAGAAGATTTTAATAGTTAAAAAATTTCTCTAATGCTTTTTACGTTGTTATCTACGGACAAGGCATAGTAATAAATCTTGTATTACTTTGCTACTTTTAAAATAATCAATATTGTTTCATCTAATCCTTAAACACATTGTAAAACTAACAATGACAAATCACAATTTGCTTGATAATATATTCCATGATTACAGCATAATCTATTCACTGCAATAATCTGAATTGTTCCTACTAAAACCAGAAAAGCAGTACAGAAGTTTTTTTTCTATATCAGATTTCTCACTGTACCTCTGTTCATAACTTTTCCCTTTCTACTTTTAAGACTAGCAGAGCTAAACTACTGTTCATACATAAGTAACAATATGGAGGATCCACAGATAAAAGCAATCCCGCTCCCCCCCCCACCCCCAGTGAGCCACGACCAACCATATTTTCAGCTTGCCAGTCGACATCACTTACATGTAACCACACAGAGAGGAAAAGATGGCTGTATTGCCATAGCTGAACTAGGAAGCTTATCTTATTGCTGAAAACCATACAAACTACATAGAAAGTTTGTACTGTCTGTAATTGTTAGCTTTCGGCTTGAATTTGTGCACCCGCACAATTCAAGCCTAGGGTTTGTTTATGTACATTTTATAGTAAGCTAGCTTTATCGTGGTTCACATGGGTCAAATGAGTCCATATCATGATAATTCAATTGCACACTGGTGTAGGTGATGCTATGCATTTTGAATTTACCAAATTTCTGCAACTCATTGATAACAGTTTTCTATCATACTTTAAAAGTCTTCTCATTTTCTGAGATTATGGTTGACATTTTTAATTTTTTCAAAATAAAACTGTGTTATTGTTTCTTAAATCATACAACAAAAATATTACAAAATGTTGTCTCCAAGAGTTAAAAAGGGCTTATTTCATTTTGAAAACGTAATCTTTGCTTTTAAATTCTTTAAAACCTAAACTGGAAACAATCAAATCTTGATTTTTTGTTCATGATTTTCCCCCACCATTTCTATCGTATGATCAACTTCTAATGTATTTATTTGTTTTGAAATCGTTTTGCCCTCCCCCCCCCCAAAAAAAAAACCATAATTAAGTCAACGATTTATGTCACTTGATTTCAGCCCACCAACCCTGCCTAGTGGCAATACTATTAAAACTCTATTTTACAACCAACAAGACATACAATCATACACAAAATGGACCAGTGACTGGAAAGAGGAGTCGGTACCTCTCCAGAAACGTAAGAATACATGCGGTAGTTGGTCTTCCATTTCTCCTCCGTGGCATCCACATAAAACCCAGCTCCGGATCCAAAATCATAGGAATCATCCTCACCCTCAATGTTACAGCCACCTTGAAACACAAAGTCAATATGAGATCAAAGCAAGTTCTCTGTAAACCCTTACACCTCCTGATTACAAAATAATTAAACATAACTTAGAGAAAAATGAATTTTGCATCCATTTATCTATTAACAAAAGCAAAAAATTACGACAATGAAGAAGAAATATGCAAATGTTTGAACAAAGTTGGCTTAACAATTCAACATGTGAATTCTCAACATAAATTTTAATTATTTTATTCAATTGCAGGGCAATTTTGTCACTTTTTGTGAAGAGAGTAGAGAACTCCCATTGGTTTTGTGTTAATTTCTCTCAGATGTTGAGTTGAGTTGGTGACTAATGCAAGCCGATTGTGGACATGTTTGGTACTGAGACTTGAATAGACTTGTTTACTAATTTGTTCATAATCATGGATTTTTCTTTCTTCAGGGCCTATATCTTAAAGGGAGAAGGGGCCAGCAACTAACAGGCATAAGTTAAGAAAAAAGATTCTTGTCAACCAATCAGATCGCACGTGCACAGGTCTGGAGCTGACCATGCATGACCTATGCATGCCACCAGACGTGTGTTAGTCGCGCCGTGGTAATGTATGCACTGTTTCAATCGATAAGCTCCTCCCCCTATAGCTGTTTGTGCAAGTTTTATCCCAGGATAAATCTTGCAAAGACGTAAAATAAACACAAATTAACTAATTTATCGGGCCTTGATGACGGTGAGTGAGTATTACACAGTACCCCTTATTTAGGCTGTCTTTATCACCATGTACCAATACACAATGTCATTTTTTTTCTTAACTTATGCCTGTTAGTTGCTGGCTCCTTCTCCCTTTAAGTCCATTGTGCATACACTAGTTGCTGCTATGTCAGGCAAGCCTCATATAAACTCTGAGGTTGTTAGAGACAACTTTGTTGAAATGGTAGGTACAAAATTTGAACATGTTAGTAAATCCGTCTATTCTAGGAACTTTGGACACAACATCAACTGAGTGCCCAAACGTAACATCACTCAGGTTCACATATGTATGGACAATGACAGAATCAGGCGTGGCATGTTGTACCTAGAATTGTTACCACCAATAGGGAGATTTTATTTGCGCCAAGTCACGGTTCAGTTATTGAATCCCAATATTTCTGAACTAGTTTAACATCTTTACTTTGGTGCTCTATTGAGAACAGAAATAATGATGCCGAACTAGAAATATGTAGGGACAATACTGCCCCCCATGACAAAAGGGCATAACTGACATTTTGGTGTTTTGGAGATATTGAGCAAAATGTATTTTGTTCAACACGTTAAGCCCTATTCGGTGTCATTTTAACAAGCGGATTATGAGACAAAGGGACACTTCTAATTAATATTTTTTTTTCTGCATGTTAAACATGATGTACATGTACTGAGTTCCCTACACTATATAACTCAATTTTGAAAAAAAAAATGTCAGTTGTGCCCTTTTGTCATGGTGGGGGGGGGGGGGTCAGAATAGCCAAACCATAACTCTGTGCAACTGCAGCTCCTCTATTGGTAGAAACAACCAGCTGTGATGCGCTACACCTGGTTCAGCCATTGTCCACACACGTTTCTGAACCAGAGTGACATCACACTTTGGTAAACTTTATAAATCCAGCAGAACTGAAAATTCAAGGTTGGGGAATATAGGTAGGTGGGGTGTTTAAATGCCACTAACATGGATGTCTACCTGTGGGACTACAGCAGTGTGCTTGTATACTCACGTGGACTGGTGTCAGGACACACTACAATGATGCCCATTTCAGCTGCTAGGCTCTGGAATCCACCCTTTGTGGTAACATTCTGGTCTGTGCAAGTCAGGCCTATGATAAATGAAACATCAAAAGGCATTCATTATAAGTGGCATCTTATGCGGATTAGAATAGGTGTTTAACACAAATGTCCTTTACTATTAATACTATCTGGCAACTGCTGTATGATCCCACTGTAACAAAATGAACGGTCATCCAACATTACGTAAAACAGACAGTCAGACTGTGGATAGACATGACAGACATCAAATACTGTGCCATATCGTCGCTAGGGTGACAAAACCTTGTATCTCAAAAACCGTTGAATTTTCAGGAGAGCCAGAAGGCGTGGCTGAATTACCATTACAGCTAATTGAGGTAGTCAACTTTCGTCTGTCAACAGTGGCCTCATCTTTGCAATTGGACATATGAGGGTTTGAAAATATATTTTAATTGTTTTTAGCTATATGATTATGAAAGGAACTCATTTTCACCAAAAATTGAGATACAAGGTCTTGTCACCCCAGCAATTATGAAGCCCTATTTTACAGAATGAATGCCTTTAATGCATAGAATTTCATTTGCAGCCCTCCCCGCAGCACAGCAAAACATCACTCATGCCCTTAGGCTATTAAGGAAGGACATGTCTGGGAAGATTAGTATTACGAGTACCTAGAATTGAAGACTGCAGAATAAGAAGTACTGAAGTCACATAATACTACTTTTGAGAAACAAAGGCTCAAAGTTTTCAAATTTGTCTACAGATCACAATTGTTTGAGCTGTACATCCAATCTTGGTGAAGTTAATTGACACAACAAAAGATGAATAAAGGACAAAAATAAACATTGTCACACTTGTTGATTTCCAATAATCATTAATCAATATTGCGGACTTAAGTACTTCTTCTACAAAAAACAAGGGTCTCCAGAAAACAAATGCATTTCTCGAATAAATGAATGTCCAAAACACTTAATTGTATATATTTTTGGAATGTCCTTCATAGGACAGACAATTTGATATGGCCATGCGTTGTGAATAGGGGCCTGCTCTAGGGTGGAGCCGTTTAATATTTTTAGTGAAATTCATGACATGTTTGTAATGGTTTAGAGTACCTAAATGTGATTTAAATTCCTTCCAAGTTACCACTCCATTTTAAAGCAAATTTATTACAGCTTTAAAAATGAGGGGACCAAGTTTTATTTCATTGGAGTTCCACTTAATAAAATTATGGGTGATTAAGTACACGATGGTGGGGGGTGGAGCAAATTGGGAGACGGAGATTGGGAGACGGTTCCATGTTAAGTCTATGTGAGATTATACGGCCAAGGTTCATTTTGTTTTTTCTGTATCTTAACAATCACCAATATCACTGAACTACATATCAAACTGAAGTGTATTTATTACTCTTTCATGTGATTCCAAGTTTTATTCTATAAGAGTTCAATTAAAAAATTATGATTAATTAAGTACAAGGTGGTGGGGGTGGAGCAACTTCGGCCATAGAGATTGCATTGGGACACAGTACTATATTAAGTCTATGGGAGAACATACATCCAAGGTTTATTTGGTCTTTTCTGTATCTTTACAATCAATATATCATTGACTCTACATATCAAATTAAAGCTCATTCAACACTCTTTACAATGAAACCCTAATTATTTCTATAGCAACTAAATTTAAGAAATTACACTCCATTAACTGATTACTTCACAAGTTTGGATAGTGTATCAAATAGGACATGGTAAGCCAAACATACAACTAGCAAGTGTTACCATACAATTTTTTGCTATTTATGAATAGATATTGGTTCTGCATTAAAAATACTTAACTGTGGTTTAAGAGATACAATCATAAGGACTCCAACTGGACTTTTTGCTCTCTTTATGAATTTATGTAATATTTACAGATTTTTCATGCAAATTCGGAAATCCGTTGCTCCCAAAGTCATAAAAATAGTTCTACTAGGGGTATCCCTGTGAGTTTGGTCTTGTTGGATTGGAAATTATCTGTACTTTACAAAAATGAACCTGATAAGGGGGTAGGTGCTTTGATGTAGATGTGAGGTCACTTTGAAATGACCTTACTTTTTAACCCCACTTTTTTGACTATTTCAACTCATATTTTCTTTAGGCCTACCCCCACTTCAATTTAGTGACCATAATTGGAAAGATGAGACTATTTCCTTTCAGAAAATATATACTTTTACTATGTTTGCATGTATAGTTTTAAAGGTTATAAAGGTTTAAGTCCAGAATGTCGCGCAACACTCAAAATTTGCTAATGAAACGCAAACAGGCCCCACTTCACGACGCATGGCCATATGCAATTTGTAAAATTTAGACATTGTTTTCAACTTGACCTCATTTGACCTTTGACCGGAAGTGACCCCATATCCCATCAACAATGCACAAAATACAAGATAAATTATATATTTTCTTAATCCTTGAAACCAGTCGAGCAATTTGAGACACATTTTGAAGAAATTAGACCAAGTTAAAAATTTGACCCCAGTTGACCCCTACAAGGGAAGGGTCAACTTGACCAAAAGTTTGTCAAAAAATTTCCCGGCATGTAACGACTTCAAAACCATCACTAACTCAATTTCATCAAAATGTGACTTAGAACATCTTTTTCTACACTCCTCTATTTGACAAATGTGCAGAAAACCTCAGTATGTTCTAGGCACAGTGAACTGTGTCACTTCAGTGGCGTTATTATTGGTCTATGAATACTAATCTGCATAAGACTATTACTTGTCATGTGCATAAATGTACATGGTATACATTTGTCATGTCAAATTTCTCTCACATCATACATGATGTACACTCCATGCACAGTAAGGTCTGAAAACAGATTTGGGATGTTCACGGTTCCCAGCATTTCAAGAAAACAAAATTCCCTGATTTTTCCCTGATGAAATCTCAAAATTCCATGATAATTATTTCAACACATTTCCAGTTTCATGTTTTCTATGTTGTTGCAGTGAACTACTTGCAGTATAAAACACTGAAATGTAAAACTTATTACTGACTGAGTACTTTTGATTTTTAAGCCAAGCAAAATTCCCTGACTTTTCCCTAATTTGAGGCATTTTTATCTAATTCCCTGACTTTTCCCTAATTTGAGGCATTTTTATCTAATTCCCTGACTCTTCCCTGACTGGATAAAAGTAAAATAATTTTCCCTGATTTCTCTGATGGGCTGGGAACCCTGATGTTTGTCTCTAGGAGACAGTAATTCAAATCAAAGTCTATCGGTCAATATAATTCCACTGAAACTGAGTTTCTAGCTCCTATACTTTGCTAAAGGTTCTTAGATAATACCATTGTATTTACACAATATTACCCAATTTTTAGCCATGCAAAAGAGATGTCCTGCCTTAAAATATGACAAGGTGGTTCAGAAACCATGAGTCTGTCTTGATTTCTGGTCAGTAGACTACCATATTGATTGTTAGACTCTACAATAGTCCATATTCGTCGTGCAGTATCAAAGTACATTCTCCCATCTTCAGACTGGTTTCTATGCCGGGTTTCTATGTTGCTTCTTACTTACCAGACAGATAGAATAAGACAGGGCATGGTCCATCCTCTGAGGCCCTTGGGAGGTACACAGAAAAGGTCATCTTGCACTTGCATTCCACACTAGGGAAGGAAAAGTGACATAAGAATCATTATCATCATCATCATCATCATCATCATCATCATCATCATCATCATCATCATCATCTAAATTATATTGTTTGAAATCAGAAATAAGAAATAGAAATCCTCCGAAAATTCATTTTGCCCAATTGATCGTGGGCCCGGCAGCCATGAGCAGCGCCAGATCGATGTTGCTCTATCCCTTATATTAAATCATTGAAACGTGAAACAGGGTAGCAGCAACTCCAATCTTTTAACGACTTTTAGTCTGACGCGGCCGGGGTTTGAAAGGGCTTGTACCCCCAATCTCCCGGTTGTGAGGCGGACACTCTACCAACTGAGCCAACACAATCGAAGTGGTCTCCTCTTAATTGTGTAGTCATTTGCAAGGCATTTTTTACCCATTTAACAGAAGTACCCTATTTATGTGGAGTAAATTTCAATAAGACACATAAGAAATGTTTTGCCAAAATTACCCATTAACAGGAGTATCCCATTAAGTGGAGACTACTGTATGAGCATTACAGGGCAGTGTCATGGTTGGGAGAAATACAAAATGCCTATTGAACCAAACTGGTTGAAAGATACAATGGATACATGTACACCAGCTGGATTGTACATGTATCTCCTTGCTGGCAGGATTTATCTTGAATCTGTTTACTTAAACAGAATCAAGCATGAACATAGTAGCATTTTGTTTCTCTCGAGCCCCGACAGAAATAGATGCTATAGAGATCTACACAACAGATTGGTCTGTCACAAGGCATACTGTATCTTGAATCTGTTTACTTAAACAGAATCAAGCATGAACGTACTAGCATTTTGTTTCTCTCGAGCCCCGACAGAAATAGATGCTATAGAGATCTACACAACAGATTGGTCTGTCACAAGGCATACTGATGGAAGTTACTTTAGAATGAGTCAACTTTTGACTACCAAATTTTAACCCGATGGAGACTAAGTACGAGTTAACTTGTGATGGGCTCTATGGAAAATGTGTGTTAAAGCAAAATCAAATCGTCTCCAACAGGTTAACAGGAATCCTTGCAGAGTTTGATTCTAGAATAGTTTGCCCCAAGTTGAGGACTACTCCCAATCATGTTAATTACCTTTAATAACTATACACGTAGTATTGTATTAAAATCTAAACATCTCCACGAACTTAAATCTAGTGTCTCCAGCATTTCTGGACTTCACAAAAACAAAATTCCCTGAATTTTCTCTGGGGGATTTTCCAAATTCCAGCAGGGATGTAGTCGAGGCCGGCCTCAAGGCCGGATTTCGCCGGCCTTGGCCTTGGCCTCGGACCGAGTCATGTGTACAAAGTCTATGGGAGCAATATTTTTGCAGTGGCCTCGTGACTCGGAACTGCCAGCCCTGACCAAATCCCTAATTCCAGCATCATTATTGGAAACCATTTCTAAAAAGACACCACAGTCAGTCATTCAAGCCGTTTGGATATTCCACAAATCCCTGACTTTTCACTGAGTTCAGGCATTTTTTCTCAAATTCCCTGAACTATTTGCCTGAAAATGAAATGGAACTTAACTTCTAGGTTCTTCCTGGTTACCAGGATAGAACCCTGGATTACTCAAGTCACAAAGAAAAAAATAACATGACAATCCAATGTTTCTGTTTCTTTAAAGATGGAAGCATCATACAATTCCATACAATCAAATGATACTTGTTATCAGTCTGATATAGTGTGAAAATGATGCAATGGAGTGACTCCACCCATAATTTTGTAGAAAACTTTGGATTCCTTGCCCTGTCGTCCCTTAACATTAATAATCCTATTACCTGTATATTGTGTCAAAATTCTGAACTAATCAGAACACTTTTTTTTTAGTCCTGCAAAGTTTTTACTCCTTATCAGAAGGGTGAGCAATCCAATATACCTCAACTTCAAGAACCAAACACAATAAAACATATACCAACATTTACACTGACTTGCATGTTTTTAGAGGCTGAAAGGATTTGTCCTGATTTTGGATGGTTAAACATTGAAGAGATAAGGCCATCTTATCTATGCCAGCATTGAGTTAAATTTTAACCACACACACCGAGAGAGAGAGAGAGAAAAAAATGCCTCCACAGCGGTTTCTGATAGTCATGGTTGAACAGTAAATTTGAAAGCAAAGGTTTTACAATACAACTTGAACAATGTACTTAATTCTAGAATCCCTTTCACCTATGCAAATTGTAGATTTCAGTTGTTTTTCCCCAAATCTTTCTTGTTATAATATTTTGTACCTTTCGTGGGAATACACCTTCTGAACCCCATCAAATGATTTGTTGCTGGAAACTTCTGTGAGACCACTCATGCTGATGAATCCTGTAAAAAGAAAGAAATGAAAACTGACATGGACTTTTTAAAGGTACTCGCTAACATTTACCACAGTTAAAAAAATCTGAGCCACATGATTCCCCATGCTACCAGTGTCTTTGATGAGGTCTAAAAATGAAGCCCTGAAAAAATTGTATTTCAAAATGATTATTTAGTGCTTTAAAAAAGTGAAAATCGTTAAGTTGACCGGATTCACCTGCCCATTTCCTCCCATAGACTTACTGTGTGTACACCTAAGCTATTAAAACTTGCCCCGAGTTTTAATTGTTTATCCATGCATAACTTTCCATTGGCAGTGTACATGTAACTTTCCAAACTTTTGTATTGTAGGGTGTTTATTTGTCCATTTGAACACTACTACATGTATGTAGCTCAGACATCAAAATTTTTCAATTGTTTAAATTGAAGGTCCACAATGTTAGCCTATCACTTTAAAGCAGGGTTGGGTTTCTTCCGGAAAA
>JZLH01S0162602.1:174-10912 GCA_001188425.1 Eucidaris tribuloides
ACGATGCACTGCTTTTAGATTGCTTTTCAGTCTTTGAGATCTTATCGTCATAAATTTCAAAATTTATTGAAGTGTATAAACATTTGCAAACTTGAGTAAACACACTAATAGGAATACCAGTTATGCTAAGATAATTTGGCAAAATAATTGATTCAGTACATGTTTGTACGATTAGTTGAGAACTAGCCTTTTAACTTTTGATAGTCCTAACTATAATCTTTATTTGAGCGGTTGTCTGTATTGGAAAACTTTGCTTAGCAATTTGTTCACTCTTAAAGTTGAGTCAAATTTAGTTTGGCAAATTGCAATTCGTCAACTGTTGGTATATTCTAATGACATTATGAGGCTAAAATTTTATTTCATACAGTTGGTTGATATTGGAATAACGTCACTACGCTTGATCAATAATTTACAAATACGTTGTTAAAGATATAGTAATTTTACTTATACTTGGAAACTGATACCTAAAATTATATTTACTGTAACTTTTTAATTTTTTAACTGATTTTAGTTTTCAAGTGCATCATTTAATTTTGTTTTCTTCAGACAATTACAAAACGAATTATAGATTAAAACATCTTATTATAATATAACCCCTGGACGCCCGTATATAGATTGAATTGCACAGTTTAATAACTATGATATTCAGATAATTTTATTAGAGCACTATATATAATATGATATATATATATATTCTTGAAGTGCCGAAGTCGCAGATCTGCGAAACGTAATAACGTAAAGTCCATTGAGGTAAAATCCTCCGCGCACGTTACGATATATATTATATAACTATATTATTATATATATATATATATATATATAATATGTTATATAATATATCTATATATATACAAAGAGGAGATATCAATAACAGCGAAAGGCTCAACGATGGCAGTAACACGGACCAATTACTCACCTGAAGAAAGTCGAAGCCGTGAAACGTTCGTCGTTGAGTCAGGAGAAATATGAGGTATGAAGTATATATATATCATATATATTATATATATATATACAGAGGCGCTTCAGAAGACAATGACCCAAACGTAGCTTTTGTTCCAGTTTTAAGTTGCAGGCTTTCGGCCTGTAATCGGGCCTCATCAGCCGAAAGCTTGCATATTCGGCCATGATGAAGGCCGATGACATGCGATAAGCTTGCATATTAAACTGAAACAAGAAAGCTACGTTTAGTGTATTGTCTTTCTGATTTCGCCTATCATATCACATATGCGCTGCACTCAGAGTTCTGCGAGGGGCTTACTTTCTTATATATATTGTTTTAAATATATAATTATATATTAGAGAGAGAGAGAGAGAGAGAGAGAGAGAGAGAGGCGAAATTCAGAGAGACAATGACACTTAACGTAGCTTTCTGTTGCAGTTTAATATGCAGGACTTCGGCCTGTCATTCGGCCTTTATCAGGCCACTGGGGGTGTTAACGTGGGGATCCTGTCATTTGGATTGGCGTTAGGATAGGCTCAATAGATCCAAATGAGAGGATCCCCAAGTTAACACCCCCAATGGCCTGATGAAGGCCGGATGAAAGGCCGAAAGCTTTCATATTAAACTGGCACAGAAAGCTACGTTTAGTGTCATTGACTCCTGAATTTCGCCTACACATATCACATGATGCGCTGCAGTTCACGTTCTGCGAGGGGCTTACTTTCTTTATATATATATATATATATATATAATATATAGCTGGTAAGTATTATGGTAAGTCAAATAGTTAAGCAATGATTATGCAATACATGAACATCGTTACTTTTTCTCAATGGTTGGACAGAGCATAGACTAAAAAAAGTACACGAATAGCCCAATACGTCTGACCTAAGAGTTGAGCAATGGTCAGTTGAGCTGTTCAGCAATTCTATAGAATTGGGTAATTGTCCTTTTGGGCATTATTGATTGGGCTTTCTAGTCAAAATATTAAAAATGAATTAGTAAAAGGTTGGGTAAATAGAAGTTGGTAAAATGTTGGGTAATCATTTGCCATTTTATGTTAACAAACACACTTCGGGCAAAAACACTTGCCTTGCCTTGCCTTGCCTTGCCTGCCTTGCCTTGCCTTCAGCCTATTTCGCTCCACTGCAGGAGGAAGGTCTCGTCAACAATTCTCCATTTCATCCTATCTTGAGCTGTCCTTTTAGTTGGCTAAAATTGTGCCAACTATTTTATACGTGTTCATTAGGTCTTTTCCACAAACCCCATCACGTAGATCCACTATTTATATAATGATTCAGTTCAATGATACAAGCTGTTACCAAAGCGAATAATTTGCGAAATGAAGGATAAAACTTTGTATTCAGTGTTATGGCCTTTTTTTAGAGTGTGGAGTTTGAAAATTGACCTTTGTGACCTCCAAATCGCCAACCATTTTGGATTTGAGGGCCACGACTATTTCAAATCATCAATTCGACATTGGATTTGAACTCTTTAACTGCTAAACTTCCAGAACCCTAACTTTGAGCAAACTGTTATACAAACTAACGAAAATGTAATTTTCAAAATGGCTGCCGGCAGCCATTATGTGTGAAAAAAGATGGTTTCCTCTGAATAATAAGGATGCATTTTGAATATCTTAATTGTCCATCACTAATTTCAGTCTAATCAGAGCTTTTATTATAGTCCAATATCAAGCCTATACAATGAAATTGAACATTTGACCTTCGTGACCCCGAAATTGGCAGACATCTTAGATTTGAGGGCCAAGACTAGTTCAAATCATCAAATTGACCTCGGATCTATATTTCTTGACCTCGAAAAAATCCAGAATCAATGTTTAAGTAGCGCTGTAGGCCAAACCAAACATTTATTGTTCAAAATGGTCCAGATGACCACAACTATAGTGTCTGTTTCTGGAAAATTATTCACACCCATCAATTCGTTCAGTCGGTCATTTCCACTAACCCCACCATGATCCACTGTTTACACACTGACTCAGTAAAATGATGCATGCTGTTACCATAAATTGGGAAATAAAATATAACACCTTTAATTCGGTATTACCATGGCTTTCATTAGAGTATGGAGTTTGAAGTTTTTCGTGAATTTAATGAGTTGAAATTCAAGAATTAACCTTTTTGACTCCCGAATCGCCAACTACTTTGGAATTGAGGGCCAAGACTATATTAAATCATCAAATGACATTGAATTTGAACTCTTTGACCGCTAAAACCCCCAAACCCTAACTTTGAGCTTGCCGTTTGCCAAACTACAGAAAATGTAATTTTGAAAAATAAATACATGTGTGACAAACTGTTTCCTCTGAATACTAAGGATACATTTTGAATAATTATTTTAATTGTCCATCACAAAAACTCAGTGTAATCAGAGCTTTCGTGATTGCCCAATATTAAGCCCATACAATGAAATTGAACATTTGACCTTCGTGACCCCCAAATTGGCAGCCATCTTTGATTTTGAGGGCCAAGACTAGTTCAAATCATCAAACTGACCTCGGATCTAAATTTCTTGACCTCGAAAACCCCAGAATCTACTTTTTGAGTAGCGCAGTAGGCCAATTGACCAAAAATGTACTGTTCGAAATGGTCGCCAGCGCTCATTTTGGATTTTGGGGTCTCCTGAATTCTGCCCACCCTTTTGCAACTGGCATAACCGCTAATTTTTTTATTTAGACCTCTAAGAAGACAAATCCACTGAAAAACGGACCTTCGCACTCCACGGTCACGGAAGTGCTCCAGATGACTCAACTATGTCTCCACGATACAAACGTAAAATTATTAGAGGAAGACAAACCTTACACAAAGTGGGTATCGTCCCAACTAAAAAACAAACAAACAAATACCACTTCAGGAAACCTACAGCTACAAGTTTTATTTGTCCATTCAAGCACTGTCACGAAGCTCAAAGATTTACATTTAACGCAAAAAACAGTTTTCACTTGAAAAAGGTTAACAACCACTGAGAATGTTAAACAACGTTTTCAATCATTAAAATGCGATGTAATAGACTTTTCATTCCTCTCTCTCTGTATTTTAGATCGCAACAGCTGATCTTATAATTTTAATAAACATGTCAGAAAAAACATAACGATGTCAGAATTGTGAGCTTTGGTATTTGTTCCTCGGTCGTCGTGTCAATGCCGTTAACCAGTGATGGCCTGGTGGTACTGTCGTAGCCCGGATAGCTGTAGACGCGGGTTCGAATCCCGGTTCATTTTTTCTGACATGTTTGTTAAAATTATAAGATCAGCAGTTGCGGTCTAAAATACAGAGAGAGACAAATGAAAAATCCATTACATCGCATTTCACCTCTCTGAATAATCCGTTTCATTTAAAAATAATAATAAAAATGTCCGCCTTGGACTATTTAACATAACAATGTCAGAATTGTGAGCTTTTGCATTTGTTCCTCGGTCGTCGTGTCAATGCAGTTACCCAGTGATGGCCTGATGGTATTGTCGCAGCCAGGATAGCTGTAGACGTGGGTTCGAATCTTGGTTAATTTTTTCTGACACGTTTGTTAAAATTATAAGATCAGCAGTTGCGATCTAAAATACAGAGAGAGAGAGACAAATGAAAAATCTATTACATCGCATTTCACCACTCTGAATAACCCCTTTCATTTAATAATAATAATAAAAATGTCCGCCTTGGACTATTTAACATGACAATGTCAGAATTGTGAGCTTTGGTAATTGTTCCTCGGTCGTCGTGTCAATGCCGTTAACCAGTGTTGGCCTGGTGGTACTGTCGTAGCCCGGATAGCTGTAGACGCGGGTTCGAATCCTGGTTCATTTTTTCTGACATGTTTGTTAAAATTATAAGATCAGCAGTTGTGGTCTAAAATACCGAGAGAGACAAATGAAAAATCTATTACATAACGTCTTCAATCTATTAAAATTCTGGAAAAACAATTAATACGAATTCAATTTTGTTGTCAGCATTTTCTACAAATTCGGTTGAAACTTGTGACGCCTATAAGCATCCAAACTCCAGAACGTGAATCAGTAACTTTTTACATAAAGTTTACATTGCCCAGTTAATAAAAATCATGTGGAAAAAATTTGATTTTATGTCCATTTGTCGATTTTAAGACATTTCAAAACGCCAAAGAATCGCAGTAAGTGGCCTTGTCTGCAACGTTGCCAATCAGCATCGCGTTGCCATAGCGATTGGCAACGCTGATTTCCGTGATGCCAGTGTCATCAGCCAGCACCTCCCGGATCGTCGGATTCAGGTCAGAATCCAGCTGAATCCTCAGAATCTGAGAAAAGAAAGGTGGAAGTAATTACAGCTTGTCCCCAAAAATGTCCTTATGATAGCCTGCTAAATTGAGTCTTAAATCAGTTATCATTCTGTATTTAGTGTTCTGATCTGGAAAGCCCACTTAATTTTCTAACTTTTGTGAAAATGTCATTGGTCTCGCTTTATTGGTATTGAATCCGCAGTCTATTATGAACAGCAGTGTTTTTCAGCAAATTCCAAGTTTACTGTGCTACATCAATGCATCAACCTGAATGCAAATTAGGTGGAAGGACGTGCAGGAGAACACTAAAGGTTTACAAGATGGACATGGACAGACAAGCCATAAGTGAAACACTCTCCAGTCCGGCAAAGGCTCTAATCGGGATGATGGCCACGTCCCGATCGGCTTGTCAATATCGACCAAAACGGGACGATGGCCATCTGTACGCATGAGCAGACGCTAATAATTTTTCCATAATTCCGTGCGATATTTCACTGGCGATCGCCATATTGTACAGGTCAAATTGATATAATCTCATTCCCAGCTGCTTACCGATGAAATCAACATATCCGAAATAAACCAGTTTCATAATATATTCAAATTTACGGATGTTTTGTCTTCCGAAGCCTAGTGACGAGGTTTTTCCTTCAGCTGTTCCTATGAATACATTTTCAATACTTAAAAATGCAATCTGCGCACATTAGTTGTTGCTATGTCCGGCAAGCCTCTGCCAAGCCTCCGGCAAGCTATTAGGTTGTCAAGAGTAACCTTTGTCAAGAAAGTATGCATAAAATTTACATACATTATGAAAATGGTCTAATCGGAAATGAAGCGAGCGACTGTTCGACGTTCTGAGACTATGTTGAAATAATGTTAAAATATTTGTTCAAAATCTAGACTAAAAGTAGAGCAATTCGACTGCGAGCAGTCGATGGATATGCCTCCGCAGTCCGCACTCCCATCCAATTGATCTAATTTGAAAAGCTTCAAGTTACCATTGTAGCAAGACCAGTGAGATGAATAAGCCCATGTGATCTTTGATCAAGTTGCAGTAAAATCCAATAAGCAGTTCTTAAATTATCGCGACAATGAGCTCAATTGAGGCCTTGTGACCTGTGACCTTTGACCTGTGACCTTTCAACTCCAAAATCGAATCAGTAAATTGGTGCCTTATATTAGATACTTCTCCCACGTTACTTCAAAATGGGACCAGTCATACACAAGTTATCACAGTAATGAGCCCAAATCAGACATATTTAAGGCCGTTGACCTTTGACCTTTGACCTTTCAACTCCAAAATCTAATCAATTCATTATTGCCTCATAATACATACTTCACCCACGTTACATGAAAATCCGACTAGCCGTTCTCAAGTTATCGCGGTAACGAACCCAACTCAGACATATTTTAGGCCCGGTGATCTTTGACCTTTCAGCTCCAAAATCTTAATAGTTCATTGGTGCCTCATAATACATACATCACCCAAGTAACATCAAAATTTGACAGGCCATTCTCAAGTTATCGCGGTAACGAGCCCAAATCAACATATTTTAAGCCCGGTGACCTGTGACCTTTAACCTTACAGCTCCAAAATCTAATCAGTTCATTAGTGTAAGTTACATTAAAATTCGACTGGCCGCTTTCAAGTAATCGTGGTAACGTGCCCAAATCAGACATATTTTATGCCCGCTGACCTTTGACCTTTAATCTTTCAGCTCCAAAATCTAATCAGTTTATTGGTGCCTTATAATGCATACTTCACCCAAGTAATATGAAAATCCGAATGGCCATTCTCAAGTTATCGCGGTAACGAGCCCAAATCAGACATATTTTAGGCCCGGTGACCGTTGACCTTTGACCTTTCAGCTCCAAAACCTAATCAGTTCATTGGTGCCTTATAATACATACTTTACCCAAGTTACATCAAAATCTGACCAGCCATTTTCAAGTAATCGCGGTAACGAGCCCAAATCGGACATATTTTAGGCCCAGTGACCTTTGACCTTTGACCTTTCAGCTCCAAAACCTAATTAGTTCATTAGTGCCTCATAGTACATACTTGGTCTTAGTTACATCAGTTGATCATTTGTATATTATCATTCATAGACTTATACAGAAAGCAGTCGTATTCTCTTTGCACCATTATGCTATTTACTCATTTAATTTATTTACCTCTGTTGTTTTCTGTTTTCGTCTGTTTCTTCTTCCCTCCTGTTTGTTTATCCATGGACCCTACATAATTTAACTTTGCTTACCTGTAGGTGTAATTTGCATCTCCCATAATCGGAACGTCAACCTGGGTAATAATAGCCTCGGCTGCATGTTTTACCTCGGTCTTAACTCTATACCTCTTTCTGTTGCTGAATTATCATTCATCGCTTGTTTTGAATGTATCCGTTACGTAACCTTACACATAAACATTGTCTGGAGCATCGCCATCGTTTGGACATGTTTTCCCCTTTGTCGCTAGCATTTTCTCTTACACCCTGTCTCATGTTTATGTATGTTTTATGTATTTGTGTGTTGTGTGTTATTTTGTGCTTTCTTCCCTCTCTCTTTCAGGAGATTCAACAAATTCATGTTTTACTATGTCAGTTCCAAATATCATCCGCCACATTATTTTCTCATACAGATTATAATGGCTCAGAATATTGATTTCCCTTTTCATCTTCTAGATGACGATGATTTCTACTATACAATCCAGCCTCATCTAACTGGTGCCTCAAGTAACGATACCACTTATGGCGACAATATCGTCGAGGCTATGAACTCACAAGTTGATAATTTGGACTTTTCGTTTGATTCAAATGACTCTTGTGATCAATATCCCACGTCAAAATACTACACAGTTAGTCAGTTCACCCACCAATATCCTACTACTATTTGTAAAGAGTTTTCTCTCCTCCACTGCAATATTAGAAGCATGAACAGCAATTTCGAACAACTTCGTATCTTGCTCGAAGATTTTAAATTTTCCTTTTCCGTTATTGGTATAACTGAAACGTGGTTTTCTGATTCCCTTCGTCATTTTATTCGCTCCCTGGATATGAGTTAATCATTAACCCCTTGGGGACGACGGGCTTGTACAGAAGCCCAGTACATTGCACATTCAGAGACGACGGGCTTCTACAGAAGCCCAGAAAATATGACAAAAATTTCGGTCACACACTGGAGAAATTGAAAAGTTTTATTGCTTAATGCATTTTCCCCAAACATTACACATTTTTAGCTAGCATTAAGTAAGAAAATATATATTGTGAGAAGAATTTTATTTTAAAAATGGGTTTATATTCCCTTCAAAATTAACCACGTGCAAATCGCGTTGTCTGTCAATGAACAACAGTGCCGTATAGCATTGAGCCCAAGGGGTTAATAATAGAATCGACAAACCTGGGAGTGGTGTTGCCCTTTATGTCTCCCGGAACTTGAATTTTACCCCTATTAGAGAGTTATTCTGCATGACTCCAGTTTTGGAAACTGTTTTTCTAGAAATAAGTATTCCCAGTAAAAGAAATATTCAGGTAGGAACCGTTTATAGGCCCCCGCAATCGAACCACAATGAATTTATAGAAGCCTTACAACAATTATTATCCAAACAAATTTTTAAGCAGAAGGATTGCTTCATCATGGGCGACTTTAATGCCAATCTACTTCATTATGATTCAAACATTTTTTCTCAAGATTTTCTGAATGCCCTCCTTACTGAATCCTTTCTTCCCCTGATAACCAAACCCACTAGAATCGCTGCACAAAGTTCCACCCTAATTGATAGCATATTTACTAATGTGCAACCTCTCCCCCAATCTGGTATTATTCTGTCTGATCTCTCTTATCACTTGCCCATTTTTAGTCACATCCCTATAAATAATCACACACGCTCCTCCCAGAAAGTGTATGAATGCCTTTATAGTAACGACAATTTACTGAAATTTAAAGAAAGTTTAAATCAAACCGACTGGTTTGACGTTTATAATTGTCAGGATCCAAACATTTCCTTTAAAAAATTTATGAAATCTTTCCTCACCGAAACTCATTTGGATGAAGATTTCCCCTTACATGTTAAGAATATTCGCTGCTTTCTAAAAAATACCATAAGTTCACCTTTGGGTGACTAAAAGCTTTTTAGTGTCTATAAATTCAGTGAATAACATAATTTATCATTACAAATTATCAGACGAATCCAACTGTTTTTCTAAAAAGAAAGTACACAGCTAACAAAAATTCTCTATCTATCTCTTATACGTAGAGAAAGGGAGGTAATGAATGTATTTATGTAGGTTCAACTAATCTTTATTTTAAAAATCATACTCTTATACAGATCGTGGAACGTTTATATAATAGATATATTTAAGTTAACAACAAAGACAAACAGCAGATTCTGAATAAATGACTATAGTGTATTTATTCTTAAAGAGCCTGTGCCATAGTCGAATCCTTTCAATTATATTATTCTCCAACTCTGGATATATAATTTAGATCCGAATTAACCTCCTCCTGCCAACCAAGGCATTTTTTACAGATTTCCTAAACGATGTCCAAATCCGCAAATCATTGTTTTTTGACATGCCTGTTTCATTGACGCAGAATATCTAAACATTTGTAAATAATCTTGATACTAAAAGATCTGTGGACAAGGACGGTATAATAATCTATCGTTTTGAAACTACGTAGTGTTGCAGGAAATGCGCCCAAGCTGGTATGGCTCACACTGTGTTTTAATCTTCCGTTAGTTTCCGGCATTTGTCCCGATGATATTGAATATTTAGGAAAAGGTTATTCCGGATGCTTTAAAAGATGGGTGACTGAAAAGGAAACAAGTAATTAAGACCAATCTTCACTTTTGACCTGCCTTTCACAATCTTAGAAAAGATCGTATACTCCCGAAGCCATCAGATTTCTCACACATAATACATCTTTGAATTTTCAAATATTGGATTTAAGGAGTAAAAATCACAATAGCTACACATGCCATTTACCCATCTCATTAATAAATAACCAGCCTCCGAACCAACAATTGCCATACCCATTGGAGTTGTTCCTGGACTTTTCCAAGGCTTGTCGGAGTACGGATAGAGATCGCTCGCATGATGGAGTAGTCTGCTGTTATATATAACGTGTTCTGGTATGTACTGGGAAGTAGTAGAGGATAGCTTGGAGTGGCTGGTCAGGGAGTCTATCTTTGCAAGAACAGGAGTAAATTTAATTTCCGTATCTATTCTAAATAAAACTTCATCTACACACGACATTAATTGCGGCGTTCCACAGGGATCTTTGCTAGGTCCTCTTTTATTCATTTTGTATATAAACGATTTTCACAAATCCTCGTCCCGTTTGTCATTTCTCCATTTTGCTGATGACTCTAGTATTTTCTTTTCACACCGCAATTCAAATTATTTAATTGACACACTGAACAATGAGCTTAAACACGTATCAGACTGGATAAAATCTAACAAACTTTCACTCAATCTACAAAAGACAAATTATATGCTTTTTAGCAATTCTGTTAATAACATTCTTGGAGATATTAGG
>JZLH01S0162631.1:5953-19280 GCA_001188425.1 Eucidaris tribuloides
TTAGGACAAATATATTTTATCATAATGAATAATTTCTGTGATAAATTTGGTACCTTTGTAAAACTATGTTTCTCTTCTTTTATTTGATACACAACTCATTATTCACCATTCACGTATGATTGAATTAAAACAATGGATAGTGGTGCTATCAAAAGTTAATTTGCACGCACAGTTTCATCTTTGAGTCCATTTTCAGGGTAGTAAATGTAATTAGTTTTAAAGAATAAAAGCATAACATAAAATTTCATGCACCAGCAGCTGCACCAACGCCAGCCCCAACACCAGCACCAACAGCTGCACCAACAGCTGCACCAACGCCAGCACCAACACCAGCACCAACAGCTGCACCAACACCAGCACCAACACCTGCACCAACACCTGCACCAACACCAGCACCAACCCCAGCACCAACACCAGCACCAACACAAGCACCAACACCAGCACCAACACCTGCACCAACACCTGCACCAACACCAGCACCAACAGCTGCACCAACCGCAGCACCAACACCAGCACCAACAAGTGCACCTCCTCTACCTCCTCCAGCACCAGATGTAGGACAAGCAGATGGACAACCAACAGGACCACCATCAAGAAATCCTGGTAGGGTATATGACCGGTTCCTCATTGATCAACTTGAAATAACACATGGCATATCAAATGAGACGCAAGAACTCAAATTAAAAATGTTCAGTTCGATCTATTGCAAGGGCTTGAATTAACATGAGTGAACGATCACGATTAATTTATTATCCACATAAATTTACATGTTATTCACACAATGCAAAATAGATAGCCTTGACTGTGTTTAACTAAAGTTTAGATATAAACACTACACAAAAAGTAAGTTCCCCCTAAAACAGGTCTTTGTAATTTCCAAAGTCAGGAACTTTGACAAGTAAAATCAGGCACACATGTTACTGTACTTATTAGCTACCATTCGTGAGAAATTTAGAGGTAGACATCTCTGCACGCTTCAGTGAGCACTGTTTAAATGCAGAATGGTCACTTTTTAAAGTTCACATGCCTAATTTCATGACTTTGAGTTAAAGATACACAGACAGATTTAACATTTTTGCCACATCAAGGCATGCAAGGTGCTTTCCAGGTACTAGCCGACAAATGGTATGACTTGTGTGCATATTTTCACGGTTGACTGAGTACACAACAAATATGGAGAAATTGGCCATTTTAACACCTTTGAATATTTATTTTAATTAAATTCCACAGCAAACATGTTTTGAAAAATATGAATGATTTCTTAAACTCATATCCATTATGTCACAGTTGAGTGAACACGGATTAAAAGCCAAAAATACCATATTTTAAGTTTTTGAAAAAAAATTGCATTAACTTTAAGCAGAGAAAACCAGCTGAATAACGATATTTACTTTATTGCTTGACCGATGATTGCCTATAAATGATCCTACGGCAATTAATTTAAGATTTCACACTTCACTAAAGCACAATGGTCCGGAAATGCAGTTTACCCCTTACGGCCTAATATTGAATGTTTTTGCTTCACGTTACGCACATCATCATCCTTGGGAGGGTTGCCCGATTCCATTTTGATAAAATGTTTGATGCGTCACACTTCAATGAACAGAAGATATGGGTAAATTATGAAAATTAGTTGAAATTTTAACGTCATGCACTTTCTACAGGTGGCATAATAAGTCTTTTTGAAGTGTGGTTTATGATTGCAGATGATCATTTCATGACAATTGTTGCGGTTGAATGGGTGCAAAACAGTAGATGAAAATGCCCGTGTTTAAGTCGTCTAAAATAGTGACATCGCTCATTGTATGGGAGCCGATGCCGCCACGAATAGATTGAAGCTACGTTCAGACATGAAATCATCGGAGGTACACACAGATCGTTAAATTATCATCTGCAATCATAGACCACACTTCAAAATGGTTTATTATGCCACCTGCATAAATTACATGACGTTAAAATTACAGCTTATTTTCACAATGTACCCGTATCTTCTGCTCATGGAAGTGTGACGCATCAAACTTTTTATCAAAATGGAATCGGGCGACACTCCTCCGGATGACAATGTACGTAACTTGCAGCAAAAACATTTAATTTTAGGCTACAAGGGATAAACTGCATTTCCGGACCTTTGTGCTTAGTGAAGCATGAAATCGTAAATTAAATGCCATATGATCATTTATAGGCAATCATCGGTCAAACAAGAGAGTGAATATCATTATTCAGCTGTTTTTGTCTGCTTGCAATTAATGCAAGAGTTTTCAAAAACTTAAAAATATGGACTTTTGGACCTTTAGTTAGTGTTCACTCAACCGTGACATAATGAACATGATTTTGAAAAATCATTCATACGTTTCAAAACATGTTTGCTGTGGAATTTAATTAAAATAAGCATTCAAAAGATGTTAAAATGGCAAATTTCTCCATTTTTGTTGTGTGCTCAGTTAACCGTGAAAATTTGCACACAAGTCATACCATTTTGTTGGCTAGTACCTGGACAGCACCTTGCATGCCTTGCTGTGGCAAAAATATTAAATCTGTCTGTGTATCGTTAACTTAAAGTCATGAAATTATGCATGTGAACTTTAAAAAGTCGTGCTCACTGAAGCGTGAAGAGATGTCTACCTCCACTAGTTTCTCACGAAAGGTAGCTAATAAGTACAGTAACATGTATGCCTAATTTTAGTTTGTCAATGTTCCTGCTTTGGAACTTACAAGGATTATTTTTAGGGGGAACTTACTTTTTGTGTAGTGTTTAGATATGCAATAATTTCTCATGAAATTAATTGACTTCCTAAAACAGCTGCACCAACACCAGCACCAACAGCTGCACCAACACCAGCTCCAACACCATCACCAACAGCTGCACCAACAGCTGCACCAACACCAGCTCCAACTGCAGCACCAACCGCAGCACCAACAGCTGTACCAACACCAGCACCAACACCAGCACCAACAGCAGCACCAACCGCAGCACCAACAGCTGCACCAACACAGCACCAATTGCACCACCAACCGCAGCACCAACACCAGTACCAACAGCTGCACCAACCGCTGCACCAACACCAGCACCAACACCAGCACCAACTGCAGCACCAACACCAGCACCAACCGCTGCACCAACACCAGCATCAACACCGGCACCAACAGCTGCAGGTATAAGACCTTTTCCTCATTGATCAATTTGAAATAACGCATGGCATATCAAATGAGACATAATAGCTCAAAGTAAAAATGTTCTGGTCAATTTTTTGCAAAGGTTTGAATTAGCATTAGCAAATGAACACAATTATTTTTCAAGTGTACACTTATGAAACAGGTGATCCAATCTAAGCCGGAATTAATTGTGCAATAAGTTGTTCAGAAATTATTCTCAATTGTTTTGAATTAAGACAGCGCATTTGAACATGTATTCGGAAATTCGCTATATAAATGTATTATTGTTATTTTCATTATTATGATTATTATTATTATTATGTATTATCTATTTATGTGTGCGTGTGTGTGCTGTTATACAGATGGTCTAATGTGGTACATACAACAATAGAAGACCAAGATGGCCTTCAATCTGTTAGTATGTTAGAAAGAGGTGCCACACAATGTGTGTGTGTGTGTGTGTGTGTGTCCGTCTGTCTGTCTGTCTGTCTGTGTGTCGGTGTGTGTGCGTGTGTGTGTGCGTGTGTGTTTGTGTGTGTATACCATGTATTGTGCTTATTTAAAACCAGCCCTCTCAGCAATTAATATTTCTTGGAATTCCGTAAAACTGCAGTATCAACATCGAAAATGTTTTATTGCTTTTAATTTTGCCATTAAAAGTGAGCTACAATTTTGAAAAATAAAGTGTTATACGGTCAACGCTATAGATGAATTTTAGGCAAATTAAATCTTGACATTTATGTGAGATATTTCAATAACAACCAATCAGAAAACGCAAATATGCCTTAATGCATGGTATCACCATTTCTGGTACAGCTTCATGTTGATGCAAGGTTAGCTTAAAGGACCCTAAGAGATGAAAGAGATCAATAAATCAATTAAAATGCCCAAACTCAGCCATTTATAGTATCCTTTCTTTCATCAAAGTTCCAGAAGTTGTAGAAGGTGCTCCTGTAGGTGAGACGGTGGATATCTCTGGCAGTCCCGGAGAATCAGGTACAAGCATTAGGTTTGCCTGTAACGTAGATTTATACCTACTATCAGTTTAAACTTGCATTTGTTGGTTTTGTTAGCTTATTTTTGTTGTACATAATTTTACCGTCTCCGCCAAACAGGTCAACCTGTTAGGTGTAAGTCTCACCATAAAGTTTGAAAAATTCCTTTCTATTTTAATTTTGTCTTGAATCGTAACACATTGATTCTCCGTAAAATTGTTGACTATATAGAATTATCGTTTTGTCTTTTCAATGAGAACATTAAATTTATCTAATTTAGCCTGGCAATATCAATAGTTAGCACAGAAAAGATCAAATAGATAGGTATCACTAGCACCCAATAGTCCAGAATTAAGTAATTAAAATGGATTTAAACATTTTATACCACACCAATTTGTAGTGGAAAAAATGTGAATTTGTTCTGTATCATTTCTGTTAATGACAAAAACAGATTTTCGTAGTAGAAACACTGGTAATTTTGTCCATGCATAATACATAGGCGGATTTAATGTCTCCCTAAACCTTAAAACTAGGAATAAATAGAAAAATTCTCGTTTTAATTATACTACTATTATAAAAGTTGTACATGGCAACCGAATGGGTACAATTTTGAAAATGTTATGTCCACGAATAGATGAATAGTTTAAGGACCCACATATTACCAGTTTCAAGCAGGGGCGTAAGGAGAAAGGGGGTGATTCCCCCCCCCCCCCGCCTCCCTCTCCATTCATGTTCGTCGTCGAAAATTCACGCACCTATTCAGCATTTTCATTTTACGTACCAGTCGGCAATTTGTAAACACTTTTCGGATGCTGTTTGGCTGGCGACAAATATTTTGGGCAGGCAAATTTTTGTCGTCGTCCCTGCAGGCCCCCCCCCCCCCTGGTTTCAAGGACATCAATTTGTCTCAATTGTTTATAATATTATATAAAGAAAGTATTTCCATGTAACACCCCCCCCCCACCCCCCATTGAAAATGGTCTAATAACGCCCCTGGTTTCAAGGACATTTGTCTCAATAAAGAAAGTATTTCCATGTTTGAATCCAAAATTACTTTTGACCTCCCATTCTCAGACCAAATGAGACCAATGCAAAAACTTAACCAGTAGCCACTCATACTTGATATAAGTAGACTACAGAGAATGCCTGTTAAAAAACAAAATATTTGGGCAAAATTACCATGGACCTTTCTGACTTTTTTATTGCTTGCATTTATTTATGGAGTCCATGAAACAAACGGGAATGACGTCGGAGAAACATATCAACCAAATGGAGACAACGAGATTGAAGTCATTGAAAATGTTGCTGACATGGTCCCAGTTGAACTAATTTATGCAGAAACGGGTATGACGTCATTTCTCATTTTTGATGACGTACTATTTCATGTCATGTCTTGGTATCGGCAGTGTTTTTGTCACGATGGTATCTTTGTTCTAAACATATTTATCGTTTATTTGTTTAAAAGTTTGTTTATTAATTTTCCTCCTTAAGTGTACTACTTTGTCACAGTATTTCAGAAGATGTCGCGGCCCAGCTGATCCTAACTAAAATGTTTCTGTTGTTTGGAGAGTTGCATGAATCTTCTTAATAATGTTGGTTTCAATTTTCAAGCTGTACCTGTAGTGTATGGATTTTGTTGAATGTTATCTCTCTTGGTATTTATTTGGGAGCGTCAAAAACGATGTTTTCACTGTGTTGTTTGATTGTTTGTATTTTTAATGTTCCATGTTCCTATATGAAAGCAGTTTAACATTGTCTACAGGTGGTGCTTTCTCGTTGTTACAAAGTGGTCCAGTAATAATTCATAGTCCATGGTATGACACTGAAATTGGGTTTATACATATAGCTTGTGTGACAGAGTGGTTTATAACATACCGGCTTTGTTCGTACTTTATTGTATCAGCAATCGTTGAAATATATTCTGTTAAACACACATATGGACTGTTGGGCGTTAGGGCCACCGCACACTACACGATCGGTCTACGTTCCGATTTTGGAAGAAAATGGAATAGCTTTTCATATAAACATTTCAGACATAACAGTTTGTTTATTAAAGATCTGAATAGTCATACAGATAGTAAAATTGCAAATATGGTACGTTTTGAGCTCTCTGGTCGAAGGAAAAGCCAAATCGGTACCGAATCGTAGTGACGTGAAAAAGTCCTAGGATTGTCTACGATTTGAGAATAATTTGACCTTTACTCCAGTTCCAAGGCTAACAGCTCACCACAATCCCATTTTAAGTATTCATATTATCGTTCAGAACTCGAATCAAATAAGTTTTTTTTTCGTCAAAATGCCCATTATTTGATGCTACTGTGGTTTATATGTGACCGCCCAGATCCAAACCAACAAAAAGTCGCAAATAATGATTCTCTGTAATAGACCAAAATGCGTCATTTGGGTTGACCAACTCAATTTTTTGAGGTTTGTCTTATCTGAATGTGTAATTTTTTTTTCCACTGTCAAAATTTAATGGCTTAAAACGAAACTAAGCCCGAGATATTGGCAGTTTTTCTGGACCACATTTATTTTCGGACATGTGCTTCCACATGGCGCACCTGAGTGAAGGTAATTTTTAAATCCTCTTTAATTTTCTTCCTGTTCACTGAAACTGCACCTCCCAACTCTCTCTTATTTCAATCACTTTTTGAATGGGTTAGGACTTCCAAATTCTAACAAGTTTTATATCATTTTAAAGCTAAGAGCTTATTCTTTAAACTTGTGAAGAAAAATGATAATTGTTGTGGGTTTTAAGCTTGGCGGTCACATATATAGTTTCGCAGAGATATATATTTTATCGGATTCTCCGTTTCACTCATACTGCTCAAAACTAAACGCGTGAATACTTCCCAGATTCCGGAGTGAATTCCGTGTAAAATATTGTCTTTAGAGTGAAATCCTTGCAGTTTTCACTCTAAATTGGGATAGAACTCACTATAGTGTACAAAGAGGAGAGCGCCCAGTCGGTAATCCATAAAGTTTGAAATATAATACAAATAAACAAAATTCCGCTTCTTTAATCTGAATTCATGAAGATCTTTCACTCTTTTATTTCAGCAAATTATTACGGCCTCCTTGTACACTGCAAAACTGGGGTCTTAAATTTAACACCCAGGGTGCTGCACAATACGAATACCGGAAAGGTGTTCATTTTTCAACATCCTTGGTGTTAAAGCCAATGGTTTTCGTGTTTGAAATAATTCGTTTGGCGTTAAAATAACACCCGTGGTGTTAACATTTTACACCACGTCTTGTATCTATATTGTGCAACACCATGGGTGTTAAATCTAACACCCGTTTTTTTGCAGTGTAGTTTACATTTTATTCCCCGAAATGATGTCGCAACAAAAAGCACACCCATTCTGTCAAAACATGAGGATTCCAACGGAAAAAAATCCATGTCCTGAATAAGGATGTAATAAAAGTCAAGTTTAGCTAGTCCAATAAACAATTACCAGATTACTGTAAAAATAGGTTAGATTGCCCTGATTTTCGTGCGGTATTGAGAGATCAATAATCACATGGACCAACGTACTGTTCAGCAATGTGTGACTTACTTTCTCTGAAAGCTTATGTATATGTTTTTATCTGTGTGTATATACACATGTTTGTATGCACGTATGTACGGTATGTGTGCCGTGCGTTTGTGTGTGTTATTATGTGGCTTTTTTTCTCTGTTAATAATATTCGTTTTGTATAATTGTAATAATTGTATATTATTACGTATTGTTTTGGATGTAGAAAAATTAAATGAAATGAACAGTAAATCACAGTCTCCGCAAGCAAATTGTCATTAGCATAATGAAGGGAATTTTGCCTGCTAAATTTGACCTGATCTGTTTTGTTCATTAATAGTAAACATCATAGAGAGTGCCATTTTCTGGTAAAATATGACAACATACGCTTCCAGTAATGAATGTAGATTCCAGTAATGAGTATAAATTCAAAAAGCCACAAGTTAAAATAAATGCCTCTACCTTTGCTTTGTTCAATTTTATACATGTATTTTATGTCGCTAGATATACTGACATACTGACATATTGACATTTTGACCAACACCAGCACCAACTCCAGCACCAACACCAGCACCAACGCTGCACCAACTGGTGCACCAACACCAGCACCAACACCAGCACCAACACCAGCACCAACACCAGCACCAACCGCTGCACCAACTGGTGCACCAACACCAGCACCAACACCAGCACCAACACCAGCACCAACTGCTGCACCAACACCAGCACCAACAGCTGCACCAACTGCTGCACCAACACCAGCACCAGCACCAACACCAGCACCAACACCAACAGCAGCACCAACACAGGCACCAACAGCTGCACCAACCGCAGCACCAACACCAGCACCAACCGCAGCACCAACACCAGCACCAACAGCTGCACCAACACCAGCACCGACAGCTGCACCAACTGCTGCACCAACACCAGCACCAACACAGGCACCAACAGCTGCACCAACCGCAGCACCAACCCCATCACCAAGTGCTGCACCAACCGCAGCTCCAACACCAGCCAGTGGTAAATATACGGCTTTTCTATGTTGTTCTTCTTGAAATGGCCCGCTGTTAGGTTACAAATCTCATCAAGGGTCCTCATATGCGAGACAGTTCATTGAAAGACGAAGAATCATAAAGTTTCTCCAATGCATTTTTAGAAACCCCGGCGACATGGATTGTAAATAAAATAGGAAGAATGAGTTCTTAACCAATTCTTTCTAAAACAAAGATTCACTAAAGATCTTTTAGTGCATTGAAATTATATTTCGTCTCTGTCTGTTTGGAACCTTAGTGGCTTCCTGAACAAACAAACAATCTCAGGAATATCTTGATGATGAGAATTCTAAGTACAACAGAAACTGTTCCTATCTCTCTTAGAGTGTTTACGTTATACAAATCTATCATAGATTAAGGATTTGTGTGTTTAGAGTTGCTGCATCTTACGTCACAAATTACTTTAGTATAGTGGAGTTGCGAATGTGAATAAATTATTCCATGCTTAATACACCATATTAATAGTCGTAATTTTACGATTGTTACACGACAACCGACCATTGCTGGATGACGATTATTTGTCTTGTTACAATAGAACGGGATTATTATGACTGACTTATTAACGTAATTATTTCACAAGAACAATCATGACTCGTTTTTTTAGTCCCTCAACACACGTGACAAGAACCTCGCATTTTTTACAGTGGAAAATGTTCAGAAACATATCTTTTAGAAATAGTTTAATTTGTAAAAAGCGAAGGATAAATGAAATCAAGACCAACAATAAATCTCAAAGAACGCCAGGACATGATAGTGGAACATTTCATTACGAAGTCTTCATATGTATTCAAGAATGGTTATTTAAAATAAGAATTTTCATGAAAAAATATTTCAGTCTCCACGACATTATTTGTTCTTAAATTCTTCTGAAACCTTTTCGAGGTTTATTTTAATTAAATTTGAAAGTTACATAATTAGACCACTATTATACACAGCTACAATTTAAGTAATAAAGCATTTTCTTTTCTTTTTTTCAATATCTTGATATACAGTCAAGTAATAAAGCATTTTCTTTTTTCAATATCTTGATGGACAAAAGTTTTGAATATATTTTTCTACCAATTGTAGTTTTCAATCATTAGGAAAAGGTTTCTTGTCGTGAAGTAGAGACAGGAGTGGCGCCACAGGGGGTTCAGTGGGTCGACGGCCACCCTCTATTTTATTATCAAAATGGCGGGACTTTTACTATTTATCGAAAATATCGCCTTGCAATTGTTGTCGATTTTGCTAGTAACCAAAAAAAAAAATGGCTGGAAAAATGCTTTTTGTAGTCGTCGGCCCCCTGCCCCCGCTTGTCGGAAACTGTTCGGCTTGCATTTTGGATAGTAAAAACAATTGTTTGACAGGAAAACTTTTCCCCGACTGATTTTGCCCCTTCTAAGATATTACCCTGGCGCCGCCCCTGAGTCGAGCTCATTTGAACTTAGTTCTGATATGTTCTGCATGGATAATTGATCATTATTTGTAACAAATCTGCACTTTGAAACGGGGCTACGCAAAGAAATAAGTACATTCCAAACTTTTGTCCAGGACTATATTATCAACAATGTTCCTCCTTTACAGATACAGAAGACCCGGTGATTTACAAGTGTAAGCACACGTTTGCGACGGCTAATCCAGGAGATAGTGGCGCCTTTGTCAATCTTGACGATAGAATAGTGGCGACCGACAACAGTGGTAACGTCACTGTGACGTGTACTAGAGGCTCGAATGAAATAATAACGCTAGATGGAACAACGAAGTTTACAATCGGTGAAACAGAAGTGAATTGCGTGGCACAAGATGCCAGTGGAAACGAAGCCACTTGTTTCATAATAGTTGATGTTGATGGTAAGTTAATTTGGCTGACTATTTATCAGAGATGGAGTCGAAACCGGCCTCGAGGCCATATTTTGCGGGCCTTGGCCTCGGACCGAGTCACGTGTACAAAGTCTATGTAAAAATATTTTCCAGCGGCTTCGTGACTCGGAACGGTCGGCCTCAACTACATCCCTGCTAATTTTACATTGGTATTTAAATTTGTGTTTAACATTATTGTTATATTGGGCCATATGCATAAAAAATAGCAATTGCCTTTTCCAGCCTTTTGCTTGAATCCATTTGCATGAAAATAAACAAGCAGAGGTGATTACTTAACAATAGCTTCCCCAAGGTTTGCCAGGTAAAACAAAACCAAAATATGCTAACTGAATTCCAGCAATAGATATGCACTGACGAACTGGTTAGCGGAATGTTCCTCGCTCCGCGCGCGGTAACGGGGAAGAAACGTCCATAAATGTGTATACATTAGTGAATGGATCTGTTATATCTCTCATAACAGGAAATACACTGGTATTGCAATGGGTGCTTAACTCTTAACGTGCCATGCAGAGGAATTTAAACGTCTATGGGCTTTATGTGTATTATTTGGTGCAGATCTGCGACTTCGACACGTTAAGAGTTAATAACATCGTCATATTACGTGTGTTCCGTCTTGATTTGGAGGATGTGGATATGGGTGTGCGGTTAAAATCCCTTCGCAAAAGATGAACATTAATGTCATCCTGGGATTGTTGCTGCAGTAAAACGAAGTATAGCATAATTGTTTTATTCACAAAGATCTAAAAAAAAACTGCTGTTTAGAACACCTAAAATAAAATTAGTCTCGTCATTGTAACATGATTTCAAATTCAAATTCAAATTATTTTATTTCCTCACGAGTAAAATCAGACATAAAAACGCAAACATGATACAATGTTAAAATACTACAATTTTTGGAATGAGTCTAAACTTGCAATATGATTTCAACGTAGTACAGAAGGGTAGGAAAAAGGGGAAAAAATCCTTATACATAGGCCGACCCAAATACAAATATGAACAATAAAGATATTTAGAAAAATGCAACACTGACATGTCGCAAAAAAATATGTTTTAGAACAAACAACACATAATTTCTCAGTCTAGTCACGATAAATATGTTCTTTCTACGTTTTGTCTAAATGTCTTATCATTTCGTTTATTTTGTGGCTTTTTTCACTCGCTTTGTCCAAATGAAGGATCGGCGGAACCCATAGATAAGAAATAAAAACATGTTCTCTGTTAATGTCATGCTAATATAATCAGAGGCAAACTGGGTTGATAAATTAGGATACTGAAACAGCACAAACTACATGTATGTTCGGAATTATAACATATACCTGGCCAGTTATATTATATGGCCAACGTTTTACGTGTAAATGAATGAATATACTTTAAAAGAAAACACCATTCAAAATTTGAAACTGTTTCAAAAGACGTCGAAGCTTCTATCTTAATCCAAAATCTTAATGTGGATATGTTTAGTACCAGTACTCAGTTTAAAACCAGCCACTGAAGACACCTTTCACTTTGCACATTGATTTGTGTGCAAATGTACCGTACGTGTGAGTATGTGTGTGTTTGTTTCGAAGTTTGTGTGTGTGTCCTGAGTATGTGCGAATGTCTGTCTGTCACTGTGTCTGTTCGTGTGTGTGTGTGTGTGTGTGTGTGTGTGTCATTTTTTTGAAATAATATTTATCATTCGCAGTGTATTGTACATCTTGGAGAATATGAATTGGTCAACGCGGTATAAAAATGCAATGCAAAGTATTTTGTTTATAGACATTTCCTTCGCGGTATGAAAATGTAATGCAAAATATTTCTTGCTGACATTTCCTAGAGATCTTTCAGTATGCCAAGTATCAGGTAATCAGAAGAAGAAAATATACCAAAATTCTGGAAACCACCATCTGTCCCCAATTTTGATTTTATGGTGGCTTTGAAGGGACACAAACGAGGACTGTATTGTATTAACACGCACAAACTCAGCCATTTATAGTGTCTTTTCTTTTATCAAAGTTCCAGAAGTTGTAGAAAGTGTTCATGTAGGTGAGACGGTGGATATCTCTGGCAGTCCCGGTGAATCAGGTATAAGCTTTAGGTTTGCCTTTAACGTAGATTTATACAAACTATCAGTTCAAAGTTGCATCTGTTGTTTATATGTTTTAGTTTATTATATGCGATTTTATCTTAACCCTCTCCGTTCAACTGGTCGACGTTATAGGAGTACGTAAAAGGTTAACGTAAATTTGGTGTTTTATAGTCTTGGATCTGGAAGTTAAAGGCGCTCTGTTACGAATTTGCGCTCTGTTACGAATTTGCCCTCCCTGATTATGGCATCATAATGTCGGTGAAATTCATTTTTGTTTCAATATTGCCGTAATGCTTCAATAATCCTGAAGTTCAGTCTTGTTGAGTATGAAATCACTATTTTTTCTTTCCAATAAGACCATCAAGTCTCCCTAATTTCGCTTTAAAATATCAAGAGCTATCACGGGATAGTTGAAAAAGATGCCGTAAGCCAAGCACGAAATAGTCCAGAATATTAAGTAATTCAAATAGATGTATACCAAATTGATATGCAGCAAAATGGGTAGATTGTTCTTAATTATTTGTATTAATGACAGGAACAGATTTTAATTGGCGTAAACATTAGTAATTATTCTATACTAGATCAGCGGATTTTTTTTCTTCCAAAATTTTCAAAGGGTCTATCACAGTATTAAGTATTAACTTATTGTGACAATCCTTGCAACCATTACCTTTAAGAAAT